>JAPYYQ010000213.1:0-87735 GCA_030522585.1 Anagyrus pseudococci
AACAGGCTTTCTGGTGATGTACTGGTCGGAAAGATGGCCATTCGGTATATTATTCGAAATAAAATGGTGATATGATGGTTGGAATTTCCTACAGGGTGGCTTTTACGTTATTTAGTATTACCGCGGTAATCATGTGTGTGTGTCAGAAGATTCCCGCCTGATTATTCGTTTATATTTCACTTTCCAATCGTTTGTCCCAGATAGAGCTAGGAATAAATGTATTTTTCCGAGAGGGCCAATATAAACCCCTATTGAGTAACGTGCACGTATATATATAAATCTCGATTAGATAAAAATCTCGAGTTTTTAAAACAGCTGTAGAACCGTAAAAGACACACCTCCAAACATATATACAGAGAAGCAAACGCTGCTCGGAAAGTTATATCGTGAGAGATCAAAGTCACACAGAGAGGGCTGCAGCAGCCGGGGGTAGTGCATCCAAAAAACTCGAAAAATCTGTATAATTATGCCGAGCCACCGCAGCGGCAGTCGTCTAATTTACGTGTCCCCGGGAGCCGAGCTGTTCTCTCTATTTTTCTCCAATGGTCCGAGAGGCACGTATTATAGCAGCAGCGCCAGTCGAAAAGGGCGTGCGACAGAGAGCTGCGCCCTGGGCCTTCGTGGAAGTTGGGCCGAGAACGAGAGCATAATGAGACGTCTCATTTTCGGCTCTCTCTCTCATTCTCTTGTGCCTTTTGACGAAGTCGAGTGGACTCGAGGATTTCCACAAAGGGATGCGTCGCCACGGCTGGGGCCCTGTTTTCCTTCGCTGTACCCTCTCTACCCCCCTCGTGGGCCGAGTCGTTTCATGGGCCGAGGATGCCTGGCTCTCCTCCCTCATAATACAATACACCACAGCTCAGTGTCCATGGCGCCGCTATGGCCGCACTGTAGCTTTATACCTTCTTTTTTTCTTCTCTCTCCTTTCATGCGACGCGCCTTATTCCGGAGAAAACATTATCTACGCCTTTTGCGGCTTATGCTCTTTTTTTCGGCAAACTCGACGGCTCATTCTCGCTAGACGTTGCTGCTGCTTGGATTCTCACGATACATAAGTATATGGAAATTGTTTTTTTCGCGAAAGCGTCAGAAGTTTGTTTAAATGTTCAGTAGTTTTGTTTAAAATAAGTGATGACTATAGAAAAATCTGAACTGCCAAGAATCAGAGAGATAATCGTTCTTTCCCTCTTGGAATTGTTCAAAGACCAGTATAGCCAAAGTACCATGTCAGAGTCTGTAACCTCCGGCGACTACAGCTGTAATAATTCAAAGAGCGGATTCCTAGCCGCTCGACGAGTGCGTAGAAGACGACAAAAGCCCGGCGCTTGCGCAAACAGCCCCCAGAGAGAGTCGAATCAATCAATATCGATAAATCAATCGATCAATTTCTCATTAACTTTTTCAGCGCTCGCCTCCACCTCTCTCTCCCTCAAGTACACACGCTTATATGTCCATGTAGCTTTCATTCTTCAAATGCGCACGTGTGCGCGTCTTGCGGGCGCTATTCATAAGCGCGAGAGAAGAGTCGAACGCGCAGACGAAGAAAGTGATAAAGAGAGCTGCAGTACGCACGGAGGGCGGTTAGCCTCTGCTACGGATAGTGGAGAGAGAGAGAGGTTGATGGGGTGGACGGCGATGAACGCGCTAATATACGCGCGGTCCATAAACAATCATCATAAATATTTCGGTCGACACATTAGCCGAGAGCCCGAGTCGTTTTGAGAGAGAGAGTCCGCAGGGCCTGGGGTCCGGCTGTGCATTCATCGCAAAAACTCAATATATCTCGCGCTGCGCCTTTCTTTTTACCCTATAACTCTTTCGGCCGCCCCCTCGTATCCGTTGTAGGCCCTGCCCTCACCGCTGCCGCTGCTTCTTCCTCCCTCGGCCGTCCGTCTCGCGTCTTTCCTTCTTACCTCTTTCTCTCTCTCTCTCTCGCCTTGCACCCGTCTTTCTCCTATCTCTTTGGACCTCCAGTCGCGGCTGATTGATAGATAGCCAAAGTACGCTCGTCGTGCGCGCGATAACCGACTATTCATCCACTCGTTATGTGCTTGGACGTTCGACAACACGCTACATTGATACATACGCCCCCTTGCTTATGAACAAAATCGTCTATGTTTCATATTAACAATATATCGGATATCGAGCACAGTGAAATCATTAGTCTGTGCGTAATTTCGGGGCTCCTCGTTGAAAAGGGCTGTCGGGAGCCGCGAGAGTATAATCCCGCATTCCTCCGTCGGAAATAAAGAGCTGCGAGCGCAAGGGAGAAAGAGAGGGAGGGAGATCCGGTCAGCCTCATCCTCCCAGCGGTTCGCGCCCACCGGGAGGCCGATAACTCTCGGCCGCGCGTCGCACGCAGCTCTCGTGTGTACATAAAGCTCGGCCAATCGATTACGCCCCAGTCTGGCGATAAATAATCTCTCTCTCTCTCCCTTTCGCGCTCGCTCGCGTATTATGCAAAGCGCGATATGCCAAGGGGATAATTGAGCGCGGCTCTCCTCCTTGCGCCCCTCAGCCGAGCCCCCAAGGCCCTCGGCGTAAGTTTGCTGCTTGCACTCCAGCTCAAATGATCTCGCCTTTAACGCCACCACTCTCCTTTTATTCTTTCTCTCGTCTTTGGAACGTTTTCAAAATGGCTTTGGCTTTTTTGACACGGCAGGTATGTAACATCAACGACTGGTTGAATTCGGGATGTGTGGCTCGCTTTTAGAGGCTCTTCTCTCTCGTTTTTGATCCTGCGCGCCCGCGAGAGGCTTTTAATTGGCGCTGGTTTGGAATATGGCCCGATTCCGGTGAAAGGCGCCTCGTAAACGTTTGCCCGAATAGGTTATTAACCTCGTGGGATCGCATTAAAAAAAATAACGCGCGGCTTACGTATATATTTATAAACGTCTCGTTTTTTTAATAAAAATTTTCAAAGGTTTCAAAAGAGCGCGTCGAGCGTATGTAGATTTTAAGAGCTGTCGATACACCGCGGCCAAAGAGCTTTTTATTAGCCTATTAACTAATCGCGCGCGACACCGGATACATACCGCAGAGCAAAAGAGGGAGAGCATCCAAAGATGAGCGCCATAAAAATCACTTTACTATCGTGTAAAAAGTAATCATTAGGATAAAGCGCATAATTGACGAGGATTTTATTTGACGTATGCTTTTCGTATGGCTACGATGAGTGGCCGGAGAGAGAGCGAGCGAGGAATTTCTTCATTCGGATTTACACATTTACGACTTAATTTCGACTGGTTAGAGGAATGTTAACAAGCCTCCTCTCTTGCTGCTCCGCGACTATCCAAAAGATTCTAATTTCAAAAGCCATTTCTTTTTCTCTTCTATTTTATACATTTTTTTTCTTTCTTTTGCCCTGGCGAAGAAATAAAAAAAAAACAAATCCATTCGCGCAACATGTTGATGCCTTATTTAGTGTTTCCTGCGATATAAATTACCGTAATTTATCGAAGTGGCGCGCTATTGTGCAAGCTAGTCGAAAAAACGATTTTTAGACTACTAAACGAGTTATGTTTAATTTATATATAAATATCTTTGGTGGTCCTTTCGTTCCCCTCTGCCATCCCCCTAGTATCGACAATGAATATAAAAAGGAAAAAAATAACGTTAAACAATTTTGAATGATACCCGGCAATAAAATATACTTGCGAGAATAAGCTATCTTCCCCGTGTGCGTATCCCGAAACGCTATTGCCGCGCATCGGATAAAAAAAATATAAAAAAACGCAAATGAAGAAAAAATAAGATAACAAATAAATCACGACGAGTGCGAAAATGCTGACAAGCATGTTTATTGAACGCCCACTTGGCCCCGAGTATGTGTGTACGTGCGTGCGCGCAACATGATACTCGCGCCGGGCAAATCAATAATTTCAGCCAGTTTTCGCGCAACGGCGGCGGAGCAGCCGAAAAATTACGACACAAGCATAAATCCGCTATCGCAGCGCTTTACAACAGGACAAACAAGCTCGAGAGCGCATTTCAATCCAATCTAAAAATACCCCCAGAGAGGGAGAGATGAGGGAGAGAGGAATAAAAGAGAAGAGAGAAAAAAAGGCCAGGCGCATCATCTCTTTTTGGTATAAAACAGTGTCATAAAAAAACGAAGAGCGAGCGCAAAAGTCGGAGGCCTGAATCGAGAGAGAGCTGCGTGAAATCAAAGCAAAAAAGAGGAGAGAGAGAGAGGAAGGGGGAACAAAGGGCAAGCGCGGATGCGGTCTCGATTTCTCGGATTCCACGCGCCGCAAGCCGCGAGCTACGTTTTTTTCTTCTTTCTTTTTTCTCTCGAACCCCTCCCCGTTTCTTCCTTACGACGCACTTTAGACGGATTACGTTACCCTCGTTAGTTTCCAAGGTGGCTCTGGACTCCCGATGTATTGCCGGATCTTCCTCCTCTCCTCTCCCCTCACCCCTGCATAAGGTAAATAACAAGACGAGAGAGAGCAGAGATGATCTTGCCCTCGAGCGCCTACGTCCGAGTCATTAAGGCTTTGGTTCTGCGGCGATTTGCTGACGCGAACACTGCACCATCTTGCCCGAGTTACACCTCTTCGCTTTACAGGGGTAAGTCCGTGTTATACCGATTAGTTGTATTAATGATCAATGTGAAATTCGGTCCTCTTTCTATTGAAATACATTGACAACGGATTTATCGCCTCTAGAATAACGAGTAAGATATCTCTCAAAGCCACGTAGCAATTATCATAAATATTTAAAAAGCGGAGCAGAAGCTCGGCAATGAAAAAAAAAGTAAAAGATAAAGCGTGTTGTCTTAATACAAAAACGCCTACCCAAAAACCATAAAAAACATGGGCTTCCAAGTCAAGGGCTCTTTCCCCTTTGAAACAATGAAAAAAAAGGCGAGAGGTTACCGGCAAAATCACAATTTAAATTAAAAGCGATCGTCAAGAGCCATAAAAGGTAAATAAATAAGGAGAGCTGGTTCCTCGTTCATGATGTATACTCTTGGGACCATCTCCCTCGGGCGTTCGCCGGGTTCTCCTCAGCGAGAAGGAGAGAGAGAGAGGAGCGGCTAAAAATCCGCTGCGGGGGTGCATAACTTAAAAAACGCGCGAGCAGCGCGTTATGACCGAAAAAAAAGGAGGGTACACCGGGCGTAACGGAACCAGGCCCTGCTTGCTTTGAAAAATCGCGCGTGGTACGTACGAAATGGAAGTGGCGTGGTCCAGGCTTAAATTTGTAGGCCCTAAATCTGCAGGCTTTACGAGTCGATATTGACGGTTGCTGCTGTGTGTGCACAGCGCACAGTCCGAATGTGCAGCTCGCCGGGCGGCTTAAAGCCAGTCGAGGAAAATCCATGGAAGCGCGTGATAGCTCGCAAATCGCTTACGTACAGCTAATGTGCGCTCCTACTCGGCGTCTCCGCCGCGAATATAATCGGCGTAAATCAGCCTCGTCCGCGAGCTCGTCCGTCCGCTATTGCGCGCTCGAAAGCGAGAAGGTACACGCGTAAGCCAGCGAGATTTACAACGGGACGCACAGGTAGTTTTCATTCGCTTCCTCGGCGCATTAAACTCCCTCGCCGCCAGCCATTCTTTTCGATTTCTCGTCGCTTCCAGCGACCAGCTCTTAATGAACAGATTGAGGGGGGGGGGGGGCAAGAAGAGGTGGCAAAGATCTTTTCTGACCTCCCGCCACGCGAGGGAGCGAGGTAAAAATGCCGGATTTACTTCGGCAGGCTCCCACACTGCACACGCGCCGAGACTTGTCCGGCTTTCAAATATACTCGCTCGGCAGCAGCGCGTCCCGTCGTCCGCGCCGTCATCCATCATGCTTAAGCGTACTAATGCAAGCCCATATAATGTATTAATATGAAACTGTCGAGTGTCGTACTCGCATGCGTACTTCCCTCCCCCCGCCCACCCTTCTCTCTTTTTCCATCGTGCGCTCTCCGAAACTTGTCTCTTTCAATTGATAAGGATAAACCGCGACGATGAAGCTCCCAAGTGCGAATATGACGCGGGCGCACAGTTAATGGCCGTTATTCTTAATGACCATGTACACATTTGAAATAGCCGTGGAAGGATAGGACTTTATGTACTCAGTATATGCAATGGCCTAGAAATGTAGCTCAATTAAAAATGTCGATGTTTGACTGGTGGAGAGCCTTATATACCTGGAGAGAAACAGCGAGAGCTTGCGAGCGAGAGGAATACGAGAGAGAGCCGTGTGCACTGCACACATTACGCTTACGCACAGTCAGACACATAAATTAGCCTCTCTCTCTTTCTCTCCTCTTTCTCTTGCGGGGGCTGCTGCTGCAGGCCTCAAAAGTCCATTAATAACGTCAATAATAACCGGCGATAAATAAATAGTAATCCATAAAATCAGAAAACATCGTTAAGATTACTTTGGCCGGGAGCGCAAGCGCGAGAGGATCTTGAGACGCGCGCGGCAGCGAATACATCCTCTCAGATTTACTTCTCTCCCTCTCTCTCTTTCTCTCTGCTCCCAGCGTCACGGGGCCCTCTGCTCCTTTCTCCCATTCACGTTTCTTCACGCGTCTTACCTCTCTCTCTCACTCCCTTACCTTCTTCTCTCACTTCTCTCTGCCTGTCTGGTTACCGTTTTCTCTTTTCCTCTCATTCTACCTCTCTCTCTCTCCCTGACTTGCCTTCCCCACTGACCATAAATTCACCGGCAGTTATGTGAAGAAGGCGCTTTGAATTATTCTATGGCTTACTTAATTCATAGATTATCTAATATAAATGATTTTCTTTGTAATTAAAACGATAAAGATAAAAAAATTTGGTCATTTTTTTATGTAATTTATATTTCGTATGATTTCTACGAAAAAAATGTTTCTGAAATGTATTTCTTTTCAATTCATTCAATTTTATTCAATAGCGCTGGCTGATAACACGTGCACGTGTCCATAAAAAGTATACTCTTGTTACGGGTACATCATATTTATATAATTAACTCGATTGACTTGCAGCCATCTGCCGGAGCTGTAAAGGGGGAGGGGGAATCTCATGCTCGGCGCAAATCGCTCTAGAGCGAGAAAGAGCAAGTTCGGTTGTGCACAGCGGAATTTTGTATTCCCAAGAACGAGTTCTCTCTCTCTCTCTCCGCGTACAGAGAGCGCTTGCGGGTCCTCGCTCGAGGTCTCTCTCTCTCTCTTGCTCGCGTGAATCGCGCATTGCGATCACGTGCCTCGGGGGCCCCGCAAGAGAGTCCTTGTTTACATATTTCAAGCCGGAATGCCGGAGCCTTTTGAATCTCAAGTCGCGAACACAGGCCGCGCGCATCACAGAGCGCACGGACAGTCGCGAGCGAGCGCGCATCCATTACCGGCACGTTACCTTCTTTTCCTAAAAATGCCATAATTCTCGAGGCGCGAGACAACCGCCTTCTCTACCATCGCATCTACCTTTGCCCCACTCTTTTCTCTATACACTCTACGCTTTATATGTGACGTGGATTTTTGATTATGGCCTATTGTGGATCCTTCGATCTACCGTCACATTCTTTTCTCGTCTGTATATGTTTGCCTATGCGCGCACGGGATTTATATGTACATAATATACTCTTCTGGGATGGAGCTGAGGAGGCTTGTGTTGGTATAACGCGTGCGCTGCTGCGCTATTAGAAAGTACTTTACGACGTGAGATAATGGTCGCTGGGTATTAAGCGGCCCGCTCTCGCTTGTTTAGTGGTTTTTAATGGAGCCTCCCCTATATCCTGCCGCCCCCGCCTCCTTCGTTATATACTTTTTTTTATTCTTATTCTTATTCTTCGATGAGAATGGGTTGAAAAATACAGAGTGTAGTTTAGAAAGCAGAGGAAATGCTTTTCTTTCACGAGTTTTTATATAAAAAGAAAAGGCAACAATGCGCTGGGTATTTTCCGAATTAATCTTTTTCGAAGGAAAAACCTTTGAAATAACAAAAGTCGACGCTTATAAAGAGAGAGAGAGAGAGCGGCGAAGAAAAAATAACTAACGCAAAGTGTAAAAGCTCCCAGGTGTCGTCATGGCGGGTGTGTAAAAGTTAAAATTACAGCGGTCATTATGAAATGCGTGAATATCCGAAGAAAAAACAATTTCGGCCAGGGTAAAGGAGGACCGGAGGCGGCGGGAAAAGCCCGAAAAGTGACTTATATCCGTAATCGTCCGAATAAACACTTGCGGGCGTTCCGGTGTGCGAGCGTACACAGGCAGCTTGTAAACGAAGGGTGGCTCGGGAGAAACGAGGCACCTGCACTCGGCCACCACAGGCTCTCATCGTCCTTGCCTCTCTCGCCGGAAGTCACATAGAAAAAGGCGGTAAGCTCTGAGCCGGGTCTTATCTCGTTGGCCGAGCCGCAAAGTCACCAAGTCTCGGGGTTGAATCAACAGAGGCCCATAGCCGTCCCGCCTTGACGTTTCAATCCGCAAGCTGCAGGATCGGCCGCTATCTGCAAGCCCCCCGGTCTCTGCCTCGTCAGCAGCGCTCATACCCATCCCCCCCGAAAAACCGCATCTGCGTCCAGGGATTTTATGCTGCTCTCTCAAAATATTTATCTTCGGCACCCCCTCCCTTGGTATACGTTCGCCATACGCCGCTGGCTTGGCTAATCTCGTTAGCTCGGGCGCGACAATGAGACGATGACGAGCCGAGTCTACTGTACTCGGGCTGTGTGTATAGGGAGTTAAGAGGCCGCGGACTTTCCGAGAGCTCTAGCTTTTTCTGCCTGACTTATTTCGTCGCCGTCCTCTCTCGCTGCCGCCTTCGTCTCCGTCATCCCTGTCGTCGAGCCCATTGACGTCTCGCCAAACCGAGTGAATTGGATGAATAGGGAGGGAGGGATCGGCTCTCTCTCTCTCTCTCTCTGTGCGCGCGCTCTTGTTATTTTCCGGCCACTTGCCTGATTGATGAAGTGTGTTTGCGGATCGGTCCGCGTGCTTTTATTATACGAGACAAACTTTTCAGCCTTATTTTCTCTCTTTCTCTCTCGACTTCTCTAGCTCCTCTTTTGTGACTGTTTTCGGATAGACGCGCGTGCGAGAGAAGGGGAGCTCGGGGAAAGCGTGTATTTTCAGCAAAATACGAAATTTATTAACCTATAAAGTATAAATATACGAAAACGATTTTCGAAAATTTTCAAAAAAATTCCACGCGTTGCAAGAGTGTGCTTTTGCCGTGTGTTTCTCTCCTAGCTCTGCGTTTAATGTTTCCTTTTTTTCTCTCTCCGCGCTTTTAACAAGTCTCTCGTAATAAATCGCCTTTACAAATAAGCCGGTAATCACGAAGCACTGGCCAAGCCCGCGCAATCATAATTAGACTCTCTCTCGCTGTTGCGATTATCCTCGCTGCAAGCCAGGGCGTACACACAGGCCCTCTCTCTCTCTCGGTGTTTTGAAAAGAGCGCAGACTCGGGGCGTCCTGCTATAGCCACACGGCCCATACCTTCTGGCTTCGGCTCGTTAACCGTCTCCGCGTCAAAAGGCCTCGAGAAAGAGGAGGAGAAAGAGAAACGTCCGAGCTGCGAGCGTGAATTCCACGCCATGCTCGCTACGTGCCTCGAATCCCGGGCTGCTCCAACGGCCGGAGGAGAGTTAGGGCGCCCAGGGCCTTGTACTTTTTGTTCGGCAACATCCCCCTCCCCTGCTCATCGTCTTTTCTTTTAGCAGATGCGTCAATATCATTCCTCCTCGTGTCGGGGCGGAAGGTTCGCGCGGCATAGATCGGTTTTTTGAATTTTTCGAATCGCCCGCGAGGCCGCCCGACACTTTTCTCTGACGGATCAATCGGCGCTGCTCTCGGGACGCGTGAGAGCTATGGGGGACATTGCGCCGTTTTGCGACACGTTCGCACGTGGACTGTATATTTACGGCTCTCGGCTTGGTTACTCACCGACTGATGGAGAATATATACGCAACTATATCTCGATCGAGCATAAGCCGTCGTCTGTTGATAATTTAATTCGATTTGCTCGCGGCGCACGCAAAATACCTTCTAAATGATATTTTAACAGCTGGCTAGAGATTTAAGCGAGTGAAAAATCCTTGCAGGCATATACACCAGCGGCACTAGCAGCAGCTCCGCGTGCTCGAAAGGTGTGTAATTTCGATCGGAGCGCGAAGGAAGTCGGGGATAGCCGCGCAACGGCGGTAGCCAGGCTGCAATTACGCTCGCGGATTTGCACGGAGCGCCGTTATCTCGGAGCGCAATTAAATGCAGTCCGAAGGGTGAACGGGGGGGGGGGGCGAGCGTCAATCGTACCAAAGTCCGACTTAGATAAAAAACTAGCGAGAGAAAGAGAGTAAAGCAAGCCAGCAGTGCAAATTAAAAGGCTATTACCGCGCCTGCCAACGTGTAGTCTCTCCTACTCGAAACATCGTTTGCGATTTTCAACTCTGCCTCTCTCTCACTCGCCGCTTCCGCGAATCAATTATGACGCGGCGCAGATATACGTGTCGGCGCGCGATTCCACCGCCCGCGACGCGCATCCCAACTATTTTACGGCCCTCTGTACTCCTCCCCCCGTACGGTTATTCTCCCAGCCTCTTCAGCCCATCGTCGTCGGTGATTTGACTTTGATAATATCGCTGAAACTCTTCAGCGCGCTTTAGTGCCTGTGTATATTTTATTGTCGGGCGCAACAAAACGCGCATGGCTAATAAATAACGTTAATACGCCGCGGAGCGGATACATCCTGCGCGCGTGCTTTCGCGTCTCTCGAATGAATTTCGAATCCGTATACTGCGCGTATCGTCGTTGTCGCCAGCGGCAGGGTGTATTATTTAATATATAATTTAACACATGTCGTAAAAGCCCCCCAGCGTTCGTTCGATAATCGTTGGCTATACGCCAACAAAACCTTCCCCCTTTACCCCCTTAACTTCTCCGTCGAATCAATAGATCGGTAAGAGCCGCCAATCAATCGGCAACGATTCACCATCCGAGATATTCATTACGAGAGCTCGCAAGTGTGTACGTCTATACTCGAAAAATCGCCGGTAGCTTACAAGCTCCTCCCAACACCCCCTGAAGCGTTGCAGCGTACAATTTAAGCGTTGAAGGTGGAAGGGGGGGGGCGATAACGATTGCCGAGCGCGTATCGTGCGGCATATAGAGTCGAGGTAAGGGAGTTAGAGTCGTCGTGCAAAACGCGCGCTCTTCCTCCTCTTTACGGCGCGCCATCGTAAATTCTAATGCGCGCAACCGTGAGCTGAAGGGCCGCTTCGCTATGGGTGGCACCGATCACAGACGTATGCCTTCCCTCCCTGCCCGCAGCTCGTGCTAGTTCATTCTCCTCGTGACGCGTACACGTTTACTCCATACGTATAGGCGCGCTCGGTGAGCGTGCACATAACCCACACACCGTGAGCGAGCTCACTCTCTGCTAATCGGACCCGTAAAACCCCCCTCGTCTTCCTTCCGCCCCCCTCCCCTGGCTCGCGCGGCCTAAACAACCTGCCGGCTCATTCTCGCGTTTTAGTGGAAACTCGCGCGTAATTGTCGGCCGCGCGCCTAACGTGTTAAGTGGCCCCGTGCGGTATAGCTCTCCCCCCTTCCCTTTCGCCGCTCGCCATCTCTGCCTGTCTCTCTTTCTCTTCGTTTCGCTGTTGGCTTATCTAGAAATCGATACAGGCCTTTGCTGTTTAGCGAGACTTTATTAGAGCTTGTTACGGACGGTAATTCCTCTGTTCTTTCCCTCCGCGAGATATCTTGCTTTATGCAAATGAACACGTTTTTCAAACGGATAATATATTAAACGCAATATAATTTGCAAATTATTCTTTAATTGCATTAATTGTTAAAGAAGAAAAATGCAACCGCTTTTCGGAGTACTTACATTAATAATTTGAAAATGAAGCCGAGTAATTGTAGCCCTATTATAACCGATGTACGCCACGAGTGTTCGCCATAAGATAAACGCAGCCAAAAGACCTAATGCATTTGCTGATAAATAACGAAATAGCGGACTAGACGAGAGCGCAACTACATCAGCCGCGGAGATCATTG
Source organism: Anagyrus pseudococci (assembly GCA_030522585.1). NCBI lineage: Eukaryota > Metazoa > Arthropoda > Insecta > Hymenoptera > Encyrtidae > Anagyrus > Anagyrus pseudococci. The sequence goes on from JAPYYQ010000213.1 coordinate 11,982, forward strand.
CTTTCACATATGGTGTAAAGAAGAAGCCGGAGGCCCTACTTGCTCGCGCAGAAAGCTCCCTTTAGCCAAGCAGAAAGAGAGACGATAAAGTTGAGCGGGCAGGCGGGCGTGCACGCGAGGAGCCTCGCGATAAATAATGCATGGCCGCTGGTAATTTGATTGCGGAGGCGTCGGCCACCTCTGCAACTTTGGCGCCCCCCGCGCGCTCGCGCATATACGGCTGATGACAAGGGGGAAGAAGAGAAGCTAGAGGCCCGAGAGAGAGAGAGAGAGAGAGCCGCGCCTCGTCGCGGAATATCGCGCGGACGTGAGGTGCGATCGCAAGTCTCCCTCTCAGCAGCGCGCCGGGGAATTTGAAGGGGAAAACGCGACCGGAATGATCGAATGGACTTATACTGGATGACTTGATTCTCGGAAGATAATGCCTTTTCTTCCTTTTTTTTCCTTTTTTTTTGTTTTTGTTCGAGGGTTATTGGCTACAAAGAGACGTTATAATTATTTATACTCCAATAAAATTAACAAAACTTTACCAAGCCGACTGTAAACTTCGCATGAGTCATATAGAAAACAAAACAGATCAGAGTTAATTGGTTGGCGTCGACGTTGATAAAAGGAAAAGGAAAACGATCGGCCCTGGCTGCCAATCGATATAACCCCCGCTGAGCCGGCCGGTGGCAATCGGCGTCTCGAATCGCGGAGCATAAGAAGCCGAGTGTACTCGAGTATCGCTGCAACGGCAGCAGCGGCGGCGGCAGCCAAGTTAATTTTCCAATTAGCCGCGGCGCGAGCTGTTATTGATATTAGCCTGTTTCGGCACGCTCGTCCGATCTCGCTCGTTTTTAGCCTCGACTTTAACTTTTCACTTTTCTCCCTCGCGATCCTACGTACCGCTGCTAAGTAAAAGTCGCTCTCTCGAGCTTATTGAGCGGGGGCCTCTTTCATTCACGCTTGCGGAGAGAGAAAGAGAGACGGACGATAATTGTCGGAGGAGAGACAGCGCCCTGCTGCAGGACAACGAGAAAACGACGGGCTCTCTTGTAGTTCTTCCAAGCTCCGAGGCTGGGCGTATATATATAAATAAGCGAGGATTTAGGACTGGCAGTCCCTCAGCTTCTCTTATCCTTCAGCTCCGGCAATGCCAAGGCTACCAGGCTGTGTATTATTTTATCATGAGTGATTGCCGGGCTTCCGAGTACAATTCTCTCGGACTACTGTGCGCGAACGGTAGCCCCCGAGACACGGCTACTGGCTGCCGCGCCGCGCTTGTCCCGTGACTAATCGCTCGTTACGCGCGACTCGACTCCCCCTCCTTCCCCCCCGGTGCAAAACTCACTCGCCGACTCGTTAACGCCCTCCTTCCCTTTCTTTTTCTCTGACTGTCTGTTTCTCTCTCTTATTTTTCTTTTGCTTTTCGAGTTGTCATTTTCTTTGGTGCCAAGAAGCAGCAGTAGTCTGATAGAGATTTATTTTCGACTTCAGTCAAGGTTGCGTCGAGCTGACGCTGGAAATTTGATAAACACTTTTAAATTAGCCTTTTAACTGTGCACGACTGTTATACAGTTATTGCTAGGAGAAAAATAAGGGGAGGGTACATTGCGTAAGTGCAGTTAATTAAAAAAATATGAAGGCGCGTAAAATTAGAAAACGTCAGGCAAACAAAACAAGCACGCGACTAAAACGAGTAGCAATTGTAGCGGTGCAAGCGTGGGGCATTAAAAAAAAAAGTAAAATCAAGCACGGGGAGGTCGCGGACTGCCTGGCTTTAAAAAAGTCAGATATGTATGTAAAGCAGGCCATTCGAATGTACTATTTACGAGACTAGCCGACAATAGCTCGCTCTCCAGCCGAACCGAGAGAGACCCCCTTTCAGCCCGCACACACACACACACCTGCAGCCTCGGTTGAATTTGATTTTCCCGACGTCCGGGCATAAATCTCTTCCGGAGGATATGAGGAGTTGCCGCCGGCAGTTCTCCTTTCGGAATACAAAGTCCGCAAGGTCCAGTCTTCAATCGTTCCCTCCTCTCTCTGCTGCTTCTTGTCTAGTCGAAGCTTATTTCTTTCCTTCTCTTGGGCTGCTGTCGCTGGGGCTTATTGGAAACCCGGTGTTTTAGGAGACGCGCCGCAACGACGAACAGCTGTCTGCCCGTTGACGATTGTCTCGCGAGTGGAAGCACTGCGTATGTTTAAGCGGGAGACTGAAATATTGAAAAATCTGCTTTACGCGAGGTCATCCGGACCGATTTTCATCATTTTCCATCTTCATATACGCGCGCGAATGCAGAGCAGAGCTTATGCGTATTATCGCGTCGAATCTCCAGGCGGTGCGCTCTGCTCTCCTCGCGGCTTAATTGGCTGGGATAAATCACGGGGCGCGTACGATAGAGGGATCGCTAATCATTACACGCAGGCCAACATATCTCAAGCTCATCGCGCGCAACTCCGAAAGAGAGAGATAGTTCACCGGAGTGTTCTAGTACGCGCCCAAGGTGATTCTCTCACTCGGCGCACTTAAAAAGCGCGCGCCAATAAAACAATTAAACCGCGAGAGGCAAAAAAAGAAGGGAGGGGAGTAGAGGGCAGCTAAGCAGTCGGCGATACAAGCCGGTATACAAGGGCAGTTTGCATCGGCTCTCTCGCTGCTCTCTCTCTCTCTCTCGGGCCGTCGATTATCTCGACACGCTGAGCACCGCTAATTGACAGGGCTTTATTTGTCTCTGCTCGCCTCGTCCGTTAATTCTGCCGGCTATCGTTCTCTCCCTCTCTCCACACCCATAAGCCGAGTCGTGTCCCTCTGCGTGTGCCGGCTTAACGAATGAGCCCGATTTTAAAGAGATCCTCCCAGCGCACGCCCTGCCGCGACTCTTGCCCGCTCCGTTTGAATCTCTCGTTAATGCCGCCCGAGGCTGGCCACGCTCTCTCTCTCTCGTGTGCGACGACGAGGAAGCGCGCATCTCCCAGGCCTCTATGCAGCTCTCATACCAGGCCCCCAGAGCCAATTAATTATTCGGCCTCGGGCTTTTCTCAACTTGCTTTCTCGCTCGCGAGCGCACTACTGATTTGCCCATCGATCCCCTAGATATCGGCCCCAGCCGCCGCCGGCTCTCTCTGTCTCACTCAGGTCTCTGCAGCTTTTTCAACCGGCTAATTACGCGAGCCTAAGATCGATACCAATTTGTAGCCCCGGCGCATTAATTAGCTACAGGTGTGAAATTATTATTATCCTTATTTCCATACGCTCTCTCGACGCCCTTTGTCTTGGAACGACATTTCCTTCTCTTTGGATTCGTTTAGAGTAATCGCACTATAGACCTTATAACTTGTGCGTAAAGAGATGCCAGACGTGTAATGCCGATATAAACTGAAATCGATAATTCATATAAACGGCACAAATGTAAATATAAGCAGCATCGAAAATTCTTACGCGCAATTAATTACTTAATTATCCTCAATTAATTAACAAAACACGCGAGAAGCAAAGGGAGAAGAGAGAGAAAAGGAGGGTTTTGGATTAAATTAATCGGCCGGACGCATCAAAATATTTCGTAAATCACTGGGATTATAAGCAGGGGCCCGAAAAAAAATTCCCAGAAACACACCGGCACACCGCATATCCATGCAAAGTATAGAAGCTCCCGATAAAGTCGTCCTCGTCGTCGTAGCTTGCTGCTGGCTGAGGGCCGGGGGGGGGAGGAGGGAGGATCGACTTTTCGGCGATTCCCAATCGGACCCACCTCCTTCCCCCTCTGTGGCTTCTTCTTGACACACTGCTTTTGGCCGCGTCAATCGACTAATTATTCTCGTTCGATTTAAGCGTTAACAAGGCTTAAAGGGCCTCGGGTCCGAGGCAGACTCTCATCGCTCACCGACTCCCCCCCGCTTATAAACGACGCGCCTAATAAGTCCTCCCCCTGGCCCTCTTCTCCGGCCGCTTATATACGTAATACACCGGGGCAGTCTTATCTGTATCGTTGATCGCGTCCTCGGCTATTCCCGCGTCCCTGCCCCCCTATACCTTTTCCTCTCAGTCTACTCTTCTAGAACGTGTTCTCACCCCGGCCGGCTTCTTCCTTTTTTTTCTCCCTCTCTCTTGCTCTCGGAGATCGGGCTGTTCGGGCGCAAAAACCCGTATATACCCACATAGGATTTCGGTGGACCGAGACGAGCTCTCGTCCCCTCGTTCTCTCTCTCTCTCTTTCTCGCCAGTGTATATTCAAACACGTGTCTTTTGTGAGGGGCAGAGGGAGAAGTCTTTTGGTCAAACGCGAAAAAACGCATGCCGAATCTCGCGCTCGCTCGCGCACGAGAGGCCCGCTTGATCTGTGGCTCGGATCTCTCGAATAAGCGGCAAAAGGTCGGATATATTCTCCGCCGCCGTTGCTTTTTAACCGGCAACGTCAAGTGCCGCGCGCACGAATGTGCGACTTTTTTCTCCTCTGGCCCACCCCCCCTCCCCCTTACCCCGTATACCTTTATTCCTATTCCTTTTTTTTTTCTTTCCTTCTCTTTCTCGATTCGGGTCTTTTCGGGCCAAAGAAAGAGAAAGATGCGTGTGTTGTGCGTTGCCCTGTGAAATCGGCCGCTCTTTCTCCCCGGCTAATTTATCGCTTTAATAAACGGACAAGCGTGATTAGCATTTGCTTTGGTGTTGCTGCTCATTAGTAACGCCCTGAAATCAGGAATTTCTTCTTTTATTTTTTCCCTCTTTCTCTCTCTCTCTCCCGTTTTAAGCAATATCGATGTTATGTGTCTATGTATCTACCTATATAGGCTCTAACGTAGCTGGTTTAAGGGGCTGCGTGTATGGTATCTTGTAAAAGGCTTATTAAACAAAAAATTCGAGATATTCTGTCGAGAAGGAGAGGAACACGTATACAGGTTTAGAAAAAGAAAAAAAAAGAAGGATAGAGAAAAAAGTAAAAAATCGAGTGACGGTCGGACAAGCGAAAGAAGCGACGCAGAAGAGGAGAAGCTGAGCAAACAGCAATAGTAGGGTGAGAGAGAGAGAGAGAGAGAGAGCGCGCGCGTCTACCTGTGAACTCACTTGTCGGATGAATCCATTACCAAAATCAGTGATGCTACGGGGATGGATGAGGAGGGGGTGGGCTGCGCATCTTAATTCCAGGCCACGTCTAGACTGTTAATTAGCCGGGACAATTAATTAAAACGCGCTTGCATTCGTTTTGGACCAAGAGCGGCTCTCATCTCTCTCTCTTTCTCTCGCGATGACGCGAGCGCGATAACTCAATCTCTTCAAGAGAGAGAGAGAGAGAGGGAGCGAGAGCGACGAAAATCTTGCTGGAGGACTGCATGAATAATGAATCTGTTTGCCTACGCGCGATGTGGACCGTGTGTGTGTGTGCGGGGGTAAGTGACGATAATCGCGTGGAAGCGAGAGCCTCAACCCTCTCCCCCCCTGCTTTGAATTAATTGAAGCGGAGAAGCGACGCTTTCGAGACTGAATTTTTGTCTCATTTCAACAGATTCCTCGGCGATTTGGCCGGGGCCGGACTAACAGGCCTGAAATGAGTTATCGAATGCCCGAAGAAGCGCGACTTCTACGGCAATGCAATAATTTCTCGGATCTGATTTTGATCTAACTAATTTTAATTAAGATATAAATTTCTAGTTTATATCTTTATTAAAGAGACGGGCTTCACACGGCTTTATACGGAGCTTGTTTGTGCCGCGCGCTTGGATTTTCATAAAATAAAATTTATTTTTATACGCTTCGATCTCTCGCCCACCACCCAACTCTCCGCCCCTCGCTTGATATCGCAACATCTGGATTAAGATTGTAAATTTTAGGAGGAGGGAATGCATCTTCATAATCGCTGCGCTAATTTTTATCGGATATCTGCATATTTTCAGATTTATCGAATCGATGGAGCTAATTGATGAATCGATCTCTGATACGTATTTAAAATTAATATATATTTTTCTCAACGATTTATAATAATCGACGTTATATTCGCTTACGAATTCCACTGTTTCTTTTTTTCCACGATTAATTAACCTTTAATTGCAAAAAAAAGATCCACCCAAAGTATACATTCAACGTAATAAATCACTCTAGGTTCGAAAAACAAAAATCCGTTCCTTTTCATAAGAGAAGAAAAAAATAAAACTCGGCTCGGTAAATTAAAACGAAAAAGAATTTAAAATGTTTTAGCAGGCATTCATTAGACCGGGTCGTCAAAATCCATCGTGAGAGCCGTTCTCTCTCTGTTTCTCTGCAGGTAAACGGGTGCGCAATCGTTTTTGTAAATACCAGATCCTCCTGGCGTTAGCGTCAGAAGCAGGGATCAGCATATATGCCAGGCAGCCAAAGCAGCAGCAGATCGGCAAGAGCCTCCCAATCAAACTCTCATGATTTCGAATTAGCAGATGCTTTGGCCGCGGCGAGTCAAGACACCCCGCAGAGGTATATACCACGTGCGTGTGTGTGTGTGCGCTCGCTCTTTCTCTAACCCACGCAGCCACAACGACGACGACGACTATATTAGCCGGTGTCGCGCGAGAGCTCTGAGATAGGGATCGCGCGGTGTCGATCCGCACACCTTCGCTTCTCTCCGGCCCACCCCCGCCCACAGCATCACGGGGGCTCTCTCTCTCTCTCTCTCTCTCTCTCTCTCTCTCTCTCTCTCTCTCTCTTTCTCTCTTCAGAATGGCTTTCTCCGAAAAAATAACTCGACGCTCATTGTGCGCGTTCGAGATTCCTTAACGCTATATACGCAGAGAGCGCGCGCGCGCCTGCACCGCGGGTGGGGAACCCAAGAGAGAGAGAGAGGCCGATATGCGAACGAACATTTTCGGCCCTCTCGCCTCGATGTTTATGGATGGCTCCGGCCGACTGTTTAGCTGGGAAATTATGGATGATCGGCAGCTCGATATGGGACTTTTGGACGCGCGCGACGGCTTCGGCCGGTGAGAGAGATTCTCAGGCTGGATTATGATGTGTCTTGTTCTATGACGTAATTACGACGACACCGACATTCTTCGAGCCGAGTACCAAGGATTTTTGGAAATGTAATCGGTACGTCTTATCTATGTGTGCTGTTATTCAAAATTTTGTCTTTACGTTTTCCCTTCTGTTTACCTGACGTCAATGATTAATTATCTTTTGAATAATTCCACCTTCAATTATTCCCAATATCATAATCAAATTCGGAATCGTTTAAAAAACAAATGATACGTTTCTGTCGTGACGTACTTAGAAGAAGAAGAAAAAGAAGATAATCAACCTGCACACCTAATCCATTACACGGACGACCTGTCGAACGCTCGTGCGCTCGTGGCTCGTTTTTAAGCGAACGTTTCCTTCCAAATATTTCCAAGCCATCAATAACTTCTCTACACACACCACATTCAGCATGTGCGCCTCTCTCTCTCTCCGGTTAAATTCATCAATTTCCAAATCGTCTTTGTTTCGGTGTGTCTCCCTCTCTTGAAATTTATTATCCACGCCTGCACAGGTATTAATCCGAAAAATCACCCCGAAAATATACATTTCTCGATCAAAAGACCGCGTTCACACGAGTGAGAGAGAGAAATACAGATGCACACAGGTCCAAGCGGGATAAAGCCGTCACCTAAAACCCATTCCTCTCGGATCTCCCGCCTACGCAGCCGAAAAGTCCCCCCGGTCTGCCAACGCATAACTCTCTTCACATTAAAATAACCCAGCTCAATCCATCCTCCCCTAATACCTCTCTCTCTTTCCCCCATTATCTCGCTGACCGGCCTATAAATAAAAACGTAAGTGCCTAATACCCAAGGTAAAAGAGCGCTCGCTGCTGCTGCTGGCCAGCGGGTGGAGTAGTAGGTGCGTGAGTTTCACGCTGGGCACCAGTCACACCTCGGCGCTTCGCTCTCTCGCGCCGCAGGACGTCACCACACGCTATACTCGGGGCCTGGGCGCGATTCAATTATCCCCGTCCCCACCGCGTTTCCCAGCCTCAGCACATACCCCTCCTCATCTGTACTCTCGCGTGTGGACGGGCTTTCTTGCCTGCCGCTCCTCGGCAGTCCTATAACTCCGAATTGATTAAGAAATTTCGAGCGCGGCATATTTGTCGCAAACCTTGGAATTCAACGCTGAGAGTTTCCTTATAGCCAAGACGCGAACCCCTGGACGCAGCGACAGCAGCAGCTCGACTAATGTCGCTTAGCTGCAAACTACGTACCAACGAGAGAGAGGGGAGGATAGTACACGGCTGCAATTACCTCGTAAATACTTGGCCTCGGGGGGCGTCGACCGCGTGTACCTGCCGCAACTGCTGGCCGCGCGCGCGTCAGGCCTTATTTAATAAGGCGCCTCTTGCGCGTACTCCGTAAGCGCAATTGCCCCTCCTCCCCCCTTCACCCCCGCCCCTGTGCCTCGATGAAGATTGCGTTGTCATTACGATAGAAGCCGTTTGAGAAAAGCGCGCGATAAGAACGGCACACGCTCTACCTAATAGCCGACTCCTCTCCCTAGCCCCCACCCTTTACCCCGCCGCTCTGCTGAGCCGTTTGCAAAAATTGCGCAACGCACAGGTTCTAAATTGCCCCCGGGAAAACTGATTGATAGTTGTCGAGGGGGAAAATGGATTTTAAAATATACAGCGTGCAAATTGCCCGCTCCAGGCCGCCGCCGCTGCCGAGCTGCGAGGCGAGATTCGCTCTTTTTCTGCGCCTTCATCGAACGCGCCTTTTGCTTGAATTTTTTAAGGACGACCTATACCTTGTAAGCTTCGTAAACGTACACACGCGTACGACTCTTGAAGCGAGTACCTGCAGTTTTTCGCGAACCGCGAAAATTTTGATGAAAAAAAAATTCGGCTCACGTGTTTATCTCTCTCTCTCTCCCGCGGCGCGTTATTAAGCGCACGAAAGCGGTCTTGCGCTATCAGAAATACAAAGTCGGCGATTAAACCGCTCTCTGGGTCTGCTGCTGCTGGCGCGCTCATGCAAATTGCTAGTGAAGTAATACGCGAGAGAGAGAGCGATTTGGTTATAATCGTCGCGAGTGAGATAGAGGGGGAGAGAAAGAGATGCCAAACAAGAAGTGGCCGACGTTAATTGCGGCAGCTGTAATTACATCGTTTTACCACTGGATTTTTCCTCATTTCCAACGTGACTTTGACTTCTCCTGCTAGGCTCTCCGCAACATAAAGACTGATGCCTCATCGTCGAGATCGTTTTTATCCAGAAATTTTCATCTTCCTTTCTTTCTTTTTTTTAACCAGGCGTAATTAAGGAAAACGACATTGAGCACCTACCGCATCAACGTTGTTTTTTCGAACTAAATTTTTTATTCGCCGAGCGACTTACACAAGTAGAGATACCTGTATACACGCTCTCGAGTGCAGTGTCTAGGCGCACTTAATCGAGGATTTAAAGAGGCAAACTCGACTACAAGTACAGAGATACTTGCAAGTGACACGTCCCTCGCGACGGGAGTAATAAATGCGTCTGGATTTCGAATACGAGATAGCTGAGGTGTGAGGGAGAGAAGTAGGCGCAAGCTCGAGGCCAGGGTATTATACTGTCCGGGTAAGCTGATTAGCCGTCTGAATTTGTTCGCGTCTATATAATTGGCTCAATGAACCGGCAGTCGTCGGGGCCTTAACACCCTTACCCACTCTCTCTCTCCCTCGCTCCTTTTCTCTTGAGAGCCATATCTCTCTCTCACCCCGGCTTTTTAATCCCTCCTCGACTTATTTATCCGGTTTACCAGTGCAGTGCTCAGTTTGCGGTATAAGGCTGTTTTGCGAGTACCACCACGATCGCCAAGGCTTATATGAAAGAGAGTCACTCCTTGCATCGACTGCACGGACAATTACCCGTACGAGAACCGCTGGAAAAAAAATCGACGGATTCGACGCGGAAGGTATACGTATAGGCACACAAAGCGAATGATATATACGTATGCGCATGCACGTGCGAATAGATTGGAAACAATCGAGAGCATAGCCTCTCTCTCTCGAGTTTTTCAATTTTCACGCTCGCCAAGCCTTAGGCCCCCTTTCCGCGCACCTTACGCTCGTGCCTTCGACACGTACAGCCCGAGCCGTATACACAACGATGCCATCGGTACAAGCTCTTTCCGACCGAGAGATCGGCTTACTCGAGAAAGAGAGAAAGGGAGGGGCAGCTGGCAATTAGCCAACGCCCATTAGAACAGCAAGAGCGTGCGCGACCTGATTTTTCAATTGGCCTGTAACTGTAACGAATATTAATGCCTTTTTCCAGCGCGCAAGTCCCCAGCTTTGTCTTGATATTGTTATGGCTCCGTTGCTTCGCGCGCTAATTGCCGTTTCAGGGCGTAATGTCGTCTCGCACTTGTAACACCTTTTTGGTTTTACCGAGGCTGCTGCCTGATTACACGCGAGAAGCATAAACCGAGATGTATATACGAATAAAATAAAATTCATTCAACAGCCGCACTGTTGTAATTTCAGGGATAAATTAAGCGCTCATAAAGATCACGTTCGACAGCTGCCCAGAGAAAAAGTGTTGGAACGCGCAGGGCCTTCCTTAAAAACTCTGGAGAGCCGAGTGTGTGTGCGCGCGCGCGATTTTTCAAAGCTAACCGTCGCGGCAATATCTCAACGCGGGCGCACACGGACATACGGACACGCAGAAAAGCGAGAGAAAGCACGTGGGCCCACTGGGATTTTCGGCCCGAGCAGAAGTATTTTACTTCATAATCGTTATTTACGACTGCTGATAAAGTACTTGGCCGCTCGGCAAAAAGAGTAGGTGCGTACAGGGCAGGGGGCCGAGGGTATACGAAAAATCCCGAGGAGGTGGAAGATAGAGTAGTCGCTGGCCAAAGTGTATATAGGTATACCTGCGCGCCATACAGCCCGCGTCCACCGAGGGCTTTTCTTCGCGCAGGATAACCCCCAGCCGACACACGTCATAATAAATTTCTGGCCCGTTCCTGGAATCACCTCCGCTCCTCCGCAATTACAGGTAAACTGTTGGGCCGCGCAAACGATCGTCGCCTGCGGCATCAACTCCCTTTCTCTCTCTCTCTCTCTTTTTCTGCTTGGCGCGCGTTTGCTCGAGGAAAAGAAAAAGAGGGGACGCTGCGAGGGCGCTGGAATAATTAAATGTGATTTAACGAGGATGCGCCAGTAGGTAATCGCACAGCGCTCTTGCAGCATCATCCGCATGACGTGTACATTGAGAGAATTATTTTTTTTTATGAAAATTACAATTTTCGATACTATTTTTATAAAACAAATTCTCTTAGTGTATACATCGGTAAGTGCGAGTGTCTGTGTGTGTGCGTGTAAGAGAGAGAAAAGAGCTGCCTCGCGGCTTACCAGCCGTTTTATCATTTTCGTTTGTTCCGTCCAGCGGAACCTCGGGTTACATCAAGCGCCAACCTACTCAGCTGAGGATCTTCATTTACAGGGGTCCGATTAACTCGGCAGAGAACGAGAAAGAGAGAAAATGCACGCGCTGAGCAGCCGGTGTCGGATTTGCATTCGCGCGCTCCTATATATGCGGGAGGGACGCGTCTTAATCCCCGACCACCCCGTGTACATTTGTCTGTCTGATAGATCATTTTTATTTTCTCCCCCCAAGAACAACGGATTGGTGTACGTTTCAGTTCTCTCTGCTTATAGTGGAATCGATTCTCTCTCGTGTAATGAACGATGTAATTTTGTGTGAGTGTTTTATGTTTGTTTATGCCCTGAGAATGAATTTTAAGCTATAGCGATCAATTGTAATGTATTTGGTGGAACGGGTAGTTATGTACAATATGGGAAATTTGGAAAATTAAAGAATATTTGGAATTGGCGTGGTAATGGAGTTTCAATGCCGGACGAGAACCGAGGAAGTGATGACTTAATAGCGGCCGATAATTATGGGCAATGATTAGCGCACGCGATCGTACGAGTTGTTCGTGCCCGTAGCTATTGTACGAGGATTCTTAGACGTCATAGGCCGTATTTAGATGTACACCCACAGACTTTAGGTCTGCGCTTACAAGCTATTGTTTTCCACTTGGTTAATCGAAACGACACGACGGAGGCCCGAGATTGAGATCTTGAAAATAAAAGAAGAAAACATTTTATATTTATACGAGCCGTAGAGATATTTATTAAACTATATAACGCCGTTCTATTTGCGCAAATGTCCTATTTAAATACAGACGACGGAGATATCCGGGAATGTATTAAACGATATCTTTATAAGTGATCGTTTTTCATATATGGAGATCTCTCGGGGCTGAGCCAGCGAGCAAATTAGTTGGAGTTCCGAGCAAACAGAGAGAGAGAGAGAGAGCCCGGGCGACGCGGGGCCGAAGGTGTTGTTTCCGAGTGCTTTATTTGCATAATGTGAAAGATGGACGCGTGACGTTTGGTTGAAAGCTCAATTATGCTTGATATATAAATGAGCAATTTAAACAAGCGTGCGCCTGCCTTGTGTGTACGCTATATCTTCATCAGAATACTTCGCTCGTTCCTTTTTTCACTCGGTTTTCTTTTTTCCTTTTGTCTTTCGTTTTATTTTGTTCGCCTTGAATAAACGCGCGTATCAACGTAAATTAAAATTTACTGTTATTTCAATTTTGTTCGACTGTTTGGGACGCGGGGTAATAATTTTTGTGTGTGTATGCCCTGTGCTCTCTGAAATATATTAAGTGAGGAGCATTATTACCATAAAGCGATAAATCAAAAAGATAAAGAAAGCGTCAGTGAATTGCGGGTTTTCCTAATATTACAACCGACAAAATACTCTAATTTTCATTGTTTCATTCCTACTCGCAAAATTACGCTTCATAGTAGCTATTGCTTTGTATGCAGTGGCCGCGCGTAATCCGCGATGAGAAATCGTCAAAATCATTTTGAGCACAACAGTGGCAAAGGCTCTGGAGCTGGTGGCGTACAGCACGCGATCGACAAATCGTTCGGCTCGCTCTGGGGTGCCGGCTCCAATAGCGCGATCGCGACGCTACGGAGTAACAAGTCCGGGGGGAAGGGGTATAGTGTTGCCGCGACGATAAATCCGCGGCGTTTCGGCCCGTAATTAAGTGGACGATTTTTGCGGCACGAAGTCTACCTCTCTCGTATAGGCTGATAAATATATAAGTCCGTGCGCGTAAAGCGAGAGAGCTCGATCATTTTTCTCTCCTCGCCTCTATCTCTTTCTTGTTCGAACGCGCCGGTCGATTATTCTGGCAGAAATCGATGCGGTTTCAACGGATAATCAATATTTGTCCACTTTAAGGCGCGAACATACATCAAGGCGACGAGAAAGAGCGAGAGAGCGCTCCGTAAGTTTGTAAGCGCCTCTCGAGATATCGGGTAGCCGATACTTTAAGAAGCTATTACGGCTACATGCGCTTGCTCTCCCCGGGAAAACTCTCTCTCGCTTGGGCCCCTTGCCTTTTACAGCGAGCGCCGATTAATTGAATGAGGATAATGAGCCGTTGATTATGACTAGGTGACCATTCGTCAATATCGTACAGGCAATATCCTTAACCGATCGCTCATGGAAGACTGTAGTCGCTTCCAACAATATTCACACGCGCACACCCATTTTCCGTTAATCGTCGCTGGACCTAAGAGCCTTATCAAAACACAGTAAATACGGCGTTTCATACAGCCGAGGACAAAAGGGAGTATCCTCGAAAAGCCGAGAGAATTGCAGAGTTTTAGGAAGTCATTGTTTGGACGTCAAGTTGTGACAGAGAAGCGCAGAGCCGGAGATCGCGGTCCTTTTTCGCCAATTATACGCTTCTCTCTCTCTCTCTCTCTTTCTCTGCCATTAAGCAGATTAGCCTGCGGGCTAAAAAGCCAGTGGTGGCCGCTATGCTGGCTTGCGCGCCTCGACTTTGCTCTTGGCATAATCTGGGACCTGAACGTTCACGCCCTGACGACCGGCTGAGGAGGGATTAGGTGGAAGGGGGGGGGGGTATAGCCGGGAAAGCGATGCCCCAGAGAAGGAGAAAGAAAGAGAGCTGGAGTGGAGGAGCGGTGCCGCCCATCTTTGGGACAAAGTTAACTGGATGTAATTTGGCACGCATTAAGCCGGCGGCCCAGGGCCCTTGCCACGTCCGAGAGAGCGGCGATGATCATCGGCCGATTGTCCGGCGACACCCGCAGATTATGACTTGCCCGCCCAGCTCTCTTCTTTTTCTTCATCTCTCTCTCTCTCTCTCTCTTCTTCTTGCTAGATGCACACTCGGTGTTGTGTCGCAGAGGGAGATGAGAGTCGCTCGAGAGCTAAGCGCTCGTCTCTCGCGGCGCACGCGCGCGATCCACAGGCCTCGAGGGACTTTTGTTTCCGCACGATCGGCCATTGCTCGCTTGCTGTCTTATGCTGCTCTTTCTTCGGGCCTGTAGCGTTAAATTAACGATGTTTACGCTCGGCGGAGTTACTTTGCTGGGGAAGGAGAGCCCGAGGGAGGAGAGAAAAGCCTTTGGTAAAGGATTTGTCTTTCTTTTTCGGCAGTTTTGCTAAATCGATTATTATTATAATTATCTGTATTATTATTTCCTCGACGGTTCATGGATAGCTAAAGGTCAAGGTATAACGAGGATTACTTTTTGGAAATAATCCTTTGCGGTTTACTATTTTGATGACTTGTACGTTAAGGTACTTGTCGGTGAATTAACGTTAATTATTATATTATGGTTAATTAGAAACTGAAAGAATATTGAACAATAAAAGAACGCACACAGGCTGTTGGTGAAGAAAAGACATGTGTCAGTGCTTAACGTGTCTTCATTGAGCGTTGAGCATTGTACATGAACATGCAGAAGGAGCATCCGGTCTCGGGAGAGCTTATCGAGCATTTCGCACACACGTGGTCCAGGATATATGCCGTGAGTACGAGTGGAGAAGAGGGGCGTGGAGGCCGGAGAGACAGGAGCGTTTTCACCCGCACGGCGTTTTAAATCACCTCAACCATTCCGGATAACCAACAGAGCCCATCTGCCCCCGCAGGCGCTCTCTCCCCTCTTCACCCTTGCGTCCGGTCTCGCAGCCCCGCACACCAAGCCCTGGCTGATGCTTTTTGCAGAAGCGTAAGCACTGCTCGGACTTTCCCTTATACGCGCACATATCCGCGCTGTGCTGTTGTTTTTTTTTCTTTTTGGCGCATGCAGATGCAGAATAATATCGCGCAGCATTGGCCCCCGTTAATATTCGGCCTCGGACTCGCTGTGCACTCGCAATTACTCGCGGGAGTAGGCCCTCGCGGCTGGGCTACGTTAATACACCGCCGATGTATGCCGCAGCTGCGTATAAGCGCGCCGGTTGGAAGTGAAAAAGTTTTAGCAGCAGTGGCTCCGCGTGTGCGTGAGAGAGAGAAAGCGTAATCACCGGCATCAACTGCGTTAAGCTCTTCCTCAATTCCTCGAGTACTTATCTCGAAATGCATGGAAATAAATTAATGACACGGTGTGCGCGCGCGCCCACTGTGTATAGGCCTCGCTTGCTACCCCGCGCGAGATGCTTCTGCTTCTGCTCTTTCTCTCTGTTTCTCTCCCGGCCGGAGAGAGAAAGGTCTAAATTAATACGCATATATGCTCTGCGGCGCGTTAACTTTTTTGCGCAAACTCCCCCCCCCTCCCCTGCTTCTGACTTGCTCTCGTATATATACATACGCTCGTTCGTATGGATATACCGGAAGGGTGTAAATGCTGAAATTTCGCCGAGCAAACGTATCATAACCATTTGAGCTCCCGCTGAGTATTCTCCCTCGCGCTCCGTTTATAACCATCTTCGAAATCATTTTGGCAGAGAGAAAAAAAACAAAAAGAATGAAGCAACCAAGTAACGAGCGGCGGAGTATACGAGAGCTTCCTTCTTTTTTTTTTTTTGGTTCAACTCGAATTTCTTAAGGAGTCTTAATTAAAGAAATTGAGCTGGAGAAAAAAAGAATGATCGCTTTCTGCGCTGTTTGGGATCTCTCTTTTTCTCCCTTTGGTACTTATGTAATGAAATTGACGGTTTTTCAACACGTAATCAGCGAGAAGAGAAATAACGTCGGTGATCAAGCTTAAGGTAAACAACTACCTATTTTATTATTACCTCAAACAAGCGTCGTAACTAAGGATCCAAAATGGTCAAGTCAATATATAGAGTCGAGCACCTCGAGGATTCAAGCACAGTATCCGTTGACTGAGAGATTGGACACGAGACCTTACAAGCTAAGTTGTAATCACTTCTGATGAAAAATCCAAATTTTATTCTTAAATGCTCCTATGCACTTGACAAATAAAATTAAGAATCATAAAAGGAAAAAAAACCTGTTGTGTAAGAAAAAAGGAAGAACAAGAAGCATAAGTAAAACAGCCGTTGGGCAAAAAGAGCCGGCGGATGAGTGAAGAAACCAATGTAAAATAGGTGGGTCCTTTACCACTGTGGTCTCAGTAAACAAATGAAACGAAATAGCTCGGCGAGAACAAGGATACAAAAGTATCACTGTATAAAGAAATCGAAACAAAAAAGGTATAGCCGGCGAGTTGCAACCGCGAGAGTAGAGAGAGAGAGAGAGAGAGAGACAAAAGAGTCTGAGCGGATGCACCGCTCGAGGCGTGCACTGCTCTCGAGCTCGCGTGTCCCGCTTCAGTTACGATTAGGCACGAGACTCTCCGAGGGTATATTTCTTTTCTCTCCCTCTCTCTCTCTCTCTCTTTTACTCTGGCCGGTAATACGCTAATGACGCGTGGAATCGCCAAGAGAGATCGGATGCTACGCCAGCAGCAGCCGTGCTGGTTTACTCGCTTCTAAGCGGATACTCGCTCGCGTAAGTAGGACGGACGGACTGTTATTAGAGAAGCGGAAGGGGAGAGGAGGAAATTTTGCCCGCTCCCAGGGCGTGTTTTGAAAAATTTGTTGCTTTTTGTATTTGCCGAGAAGCTGCTATACATTCGCTCTTCTCCATCCTCGCCAAGCGGTTGTATATTTTTCGAAAATTGTTTCTGCGGAAGCACCAGGCAGAAAGAGAGAGAGAGGGAAGGGCCGCTGAAACACACGCGGACATCACATCGGAATTGCAACTGTGGAAAAGTCTTTGAGGATATGGCTGTACTCTCACGCGAGCTAACCTCCACCCCTGCCCCTGCTCTCTTTTATTATACGTTGTATAAGTTCGAATGATGATGATAATGATGATGACGATGATTGTGGTGTGTTTATCGAATTAACCGAGTGGAGAAGAGAGAGAGAGAGAGAGAGAGAAAAAAAAACAAGAGTCGCGCGCTTGTCATGATGCTCATTAAAAGTGAGTAAAACAACTTATTTATCTGTTATCAGAATTGCACTTGTACGCCGAGGGATAATTTTAGCTTGCTTTTCAAAACGAAATTACTAAATTACCTTTCCTCCGGTACATACCACGGAAACTTTCATTTCCAGTACTGTAAATTTGCCCGTATAATAAATTGCGCGATTTAAAAAAAATTTACCCGAATCGTTGTGTTTGCGGCTAATGGAATATGACGTAATGAAATACTTTTCGAGTAACAATAATGATCATTAAACTTTCTGCACACGCTAACCAATCTATGTGTATTATAAACTGTCAATCGCCATACTTCATCAACAATCATTCACGCTCTATGCAAAAAAAAAACAATGAGAGAGAGAGGGTGAGGGAAAAGCTGTAACTCATTTGGCAGGCTACCTCCGCCCCCCTCGCAAATCTCGGATATTTCATTAACCCTCTTGGCGCTTGCGTTATACGCCAGAGAGAGAGAGAGAGAGAGAGAGAGAGAGAGAGAGAGAGAGAAAGAGAGAGAGAGAGAGAGAAGCAGCCCCCAAAAGATCATCGATAAAAGCGCCAGAGATCGCGGCGTGTATTTATGCGTTGCTCCGCGGCCTCAAGCGCGCACATGCATACGCCGGGGAGAAGCGAGTCGACATATATTCAAGGCTGAGGCATGCGGGCGTCATATCTGCCCCCACCTTCCCCCGTTCGCGCGCTGCAACTTGCTGTAATTCGTTCTAATTGATGAACCGTTATAGAGTCGCCCCAGCGCACGCGATGCGCGCGTTATACGGCACCCCCCACTACTTCCCGCAACCCGAGCTATATTGCTCCCTCTCACCGTTGGCTTTTACCTGCTAATGGCTTGCTTACACTCGCTGCACTTGGTAATTCGATGATGATGAAACTTTTCCCTTCCACCCCGTATCCGTCTCCCCGACAACTTCTTAGCGATTTTAAATGGGTTATTGAATTTGGAAATTTGCGAATTTATGGTATGCAGGGTATGCAGTGCGCAACGGTAGTGAATACGTTGATGTGCGTTGCGATATACGCGCGGATCGATCGATCGGATCGGTATTGAATATAATCGGCGGGGCGCAATTATCAAAACCAATAATAGGCC
This sequence comes from Anagyrus pseudococci, assembly GCA_030522585.1. Classification (NCBI taxonomy): domain Eukaryota; kingdom Metazoa; phylum Arthropoda; class Insecta; order Hymenoptera; family Encyrtidae; genus Anagyrus; species Anagyrus pseudococci. The sequence continues at coordinate 30,332 of JAPYYQ010000213.1, forward strand.
ATTAACGAACAAATGAAATCCCCTAGCCCGAACGGTGTATAAAGATGGTATTGCACAGGGAGGAGGGCAAGGGGTGGATCGAGCGTGAGCGATGAGTATAAGCGAGCGAGGGCAAAGCGAAGAAGGGCTTAACCCGTTTTTAATTAATCTGAAAACACTCGTCAATTATCTGCCGGAGTTATCTGCCGGCCGATCTTGCCGCGTCGAGTTCTCTCTTTCTCGTCTCGATTAGCCGGGCGCACAGGTTAGATCGTCCGGTGCGAAGCAAGCGTATATAGGGACGTAGTAGAGGAGAGAACTCGCTCAGCCTCGCAAGAGGTTGTATATAGCTGCTATACTCGGGACCAAAATGGCCGTGCGCCAGGAGTAGCCGATGAGCAAGCTGAGAGAGAGAGAGAGTTGCCGGCGTGCGTGGGGGTAATGACGCTCATCACTCCGACAGTGTTTTGCTATACCAACATATCGGCCCCCGGACTACTCCGCGCTCTCTGCTCTCTCGGCGCTATAGCCAAGAGAGAAAGAGCTGCCCCCGGCCTCGCGCCTTTGTGCTCGCGAGCACACACGATCTCTCTCTCTCTCTCCTTCTCTCCATCCCGTCTTTCTTCTCTCCTAATTGTGGGCGTGGCGCGCGGATTAACGCGAAACGTTTCCCCGCCGGTAATAAGTCTCTCCTTCTCTGTCTCTCTCGTTCTATCTTGCTCGCTCTAGTGAGGCGAGAATTCCGAGGCTAACAATCGCTCCGATAAGCTCTCCCTCTCTCTTTTCTTCTTTACTCGGCACTGCATGTGTATATATATAGATATAGAGCTCTACCTATACAGAGGAAGAACTCGGGAGATTGAGTTGGCGAGCGATTTTACACGCCGGGGCAAAATAAATTTGTTTAACGCTCGCGGCTCGGCAACTCTTGTTGATTGCGTTTTAAATTCAGCTCGCTCATGCACACACGTATACCCGTACTTACTCTCTCCCCCCCTCTCTCTCTCTCTCTTTAAAGCTCTCGCGGATATATTAAAATTTTATAGGAGAGTAATTGTTCGTATAAATTAGCTGAATTATTCCGGCGTCATATATCTTCTAAATTATTAGCCTCGCGATTACATCTCTTTCAATTTTAATGCGAATGAAAAGTGCAATTTATCATAGGGGGAGAGGAGAGGGGGCAGAAGTCAGAGGGGGAGAAGGAGGAGGCAAGAAGTAAGCTGTAAAGCTAGATTTCTTTGCGCAATAATTTCATTCTCATGGGGCGACCGCGTATATATCCACTCCTGCCCCGGCAACTTGCGTTATTCCAACTGGTTATTTCGACAAAATAAACTATCCATCTCTCTCTTTCTCTCTTTCTCCCGGGAATATCGTAACACGCGCTATTTTAATTCGACTTTGCACGTTTTTCTTCCTCTTCACTTTTTTTATTTACCTCTTTTCTTTTCCGCCACTATCTCGATCTCTCCGTCTCGCGCCTTGCTCCGATCACTTTGTATACGTAAAAACGCTCATCACGGTCGCGCGCTCTCGCTGCTGGAAATAGGCTCGAAACATCTTAATATATTTATCAGCTCGCTTTTACAATCTATAACCGATTTATTACCATAACAATGCGCCGGGAGAAGAGAAAGACGGCGAGATGCCCATACCCGTAGAGAGAGAGAGAGCGCGCATATCTTATTTTACTTAATACACCGGGGATAAAATCGCCGCCCGTACTTTTCATTCTCTCTCTCTCTACTCCCGCTTACTCGAGGCTTCTCGAATTTAAAGCCGCGCGCGAGATAAATCACGTGGCCGGGATGATTTTTTGTTTACGTACACTTGCGGGGCCCCGAAGAATATAGCCCTATTAATTTACACGACGGATTATTCGGCATGATAATATGCGGCTTAAATTGGAGCCCCGAGAGAGAGAGGGAGGTGGAAAGATAGTGGCGCGGAGGGAGGAGGAAGGAGAGGGAGGTGGAAGGGAAAGAGAGAGAGAGAGAGAGAGTGAATAACGAGGCGCGAGATATTGCCGTGCACGCGCTGCAGATATCCTTTTTCCCTTCTCCCTCTTCTTTTTTCTCCTTTTCTTTATTTAGGACGGGATTTGTTGGATTTGAAGGCAGGGCTTTGCTCTCTCCTCTTCTCTTCTCGCTTTCTCTGGTTCTCTCGCTTGTGCGCGTGATATCGTAAAATCAAGTTTGAACGTTAATGGAGTCGTTAGGCGCGGCGTAACGACTGTGCGCGCCGGAGCTCTATGATTACATTGTGCCGATAGGCATCGCTCTCCCTCTCTCTCTCGCTCTCAGAACTTGAAAAGAGAGCTGCTATGAGCCCGCAGGATTTGGTAAATGGAAAAACTCGCGCGGAGATATCTGTTTTCCTCCTACTCCTTTTTTTATTTTAATTTTTTCGGTTCACGGCGAAATTAAATTTTCATCGCGCCACAGACCCGAGGTTTTAACTGTGCATGACGCACACACACACGCGAGGCTTTTATTTCACGAGTTCTCTCTCTCTCTCTTCTCGTCTTTATTTCTTCGGCTCCTCCCCGCGACTGCGCGCGAATGCAAATTAAACGAATGCATAAATAGCTCACAAGAGAGAAAGAGCGAAGATGCCACGCTGATAATGCGCTTTGAAAATTTACGATTCGGAGTGCTTGATTCGCACTTATTGAATTTTAATATTTATTGGAGATTGAACGACGGAATTTTGCGGCCGCGCTCTGTTATTTATTGACTAAACCCGCGCCCGACACTATACTCGTAATTAATACGACTCTCCGACTCGTGTGAGACTCTATGTTTTCACTCAAAGTATATTGCTTGTTATATCTTGTTTATTACATGTTGCGATAATTTTGCTTAAAACCCGCGGCTGAAAAGAAACTTTCCCCGACAAAAAAAAGCGTAAATGTAAAGGGGGTACAAGTTTCTGGGAAAATTATATTGATCCGGATAAATTTGTGTGTAATTATTGTTTAACACGTAGTTTCTCTAAAAAACTACAAAATTTTTCTATACACCATCCGACTATCGGCTATATACTTAAGCCTATATAACATCTACGTCGACACGATAAAACGACATTAAAGAATTTCCCAGCGCTGCAGCATACAGCTCGAAATTAATATTAAATAATAAAAAGAATATCCGCGAGCTTGCCGGGAATGCGGCCAATAAAACGTTTAACGCCAGCGGAAATTGCGCGGCCAAGCCGTAGTACAGGATACAATTCGCGAATCCGCATAGGTCGCATCCAGATTAAGAACGACGCGCAGTAGCTCCTGCCCAATTTCTGCCTACGCGCACTGCCGAGTCAATATTAACATTCCAAATTGAAAGCACAGCGCAAGAAAGCTGTGCGCACCGAGTATCTCAGGCTTTCTCCGGTCCAAGTGAAGCGAGAGGGGAGGGGGGTATAGAGGCGTCGGCTGGGATAATATCGCGCGGCAAATTGATAGTTCCAAGTGCGCGCGCGGCTCGCAAATCAGCCGAGAGTGTGTACGAAGGCGGGAGGGGGGAGACACAAAGCTCGCGCGTGCGAGCCTCGTAATTACTCGGATTATAAATTACGCATACATCCCGGGGAGTTGTGTCCGGCTGCTGCTGCTCGCGGGGCAGATGCCTCGCGTGGATAAGCTCGCATCCGAATTTTTTGCCCCGAGAGACGAAGAATAAGACGAAGGAAGATAAAGAGGTAGGGGGAGGTAGGCTGCGTGGCGTCACCCGATAAATTTAGCGCAATTACACTTTCCAGCTAAATGTCTCGCGAGAGAGCGCTTATACGTCCTCGCTGACTAATTGGTCAGCCTTCCCTCCCATACATATAGTACACTAAGGATTTGATACGTCCGAGGTGTGCACCCTCTGCTCGCTTGTTCGTTTTTCTTGGCGCTCTACTCGGGTTTGATAACTATATATACGTACGCGCGAGGGAGAGGGGAAAGGGCTGAGCGGGTCGAAGTTTTAAATTACTATTAAATTCGAGTGAAATCGGAGAGCTTGAACGTTGATCTTAGATAAGCGGCACTGTATTAGCCTTTTTTTTTTGTCTTCTCTTCTCGACGCGGCACGCGCTGCACACAGCTAGGCGGTGCAACGAAGACGCATCGCGTAATTAAGAAGAAAAATATGGGAGATTTTTGAAAATTATGTATAGCACACAAGAGCACAACAGGCCCCTAGGGGAAGTAGTCTTTCGGACTACTTCCCCTTTTTTTTATTCCTCTCGCGTGCGTTAATTTAAATATTTGTCGAAGACAACAAAGCTCGCGGTCTGTGTGAATAATGGAAAGGAAGAGAGCCAGCCGAAGCAGAATAGATTATAACGACGTCCGCAGCTCTGCGCTGGTTTGGGTATAGTTTGAAAAAAACTACCCGAGCGAGGCATAATTTACAAATGGCTCTGCCGACAGCGAAATATCTCGCATTAAAAAACTATATCCGAATTCTCGGGAAAGAGAGAGAACGGGGAACTAGAGAGCTAACTCTCCCATTAAAGAATATTAGACGGCCATTTGGAGATTAATATTCTGGCCAGGGGCATAAACGAGGGTGCTACATAAATAGCCGCGATGCATGGAAAAAAAGATGCAGAGAGAGAGAGAGAGAGCGAGAGCGAGATGGAGAGAGGGGGTGTGTCCGAAAAAGAAGCAGAGTGTTGGAGAAACTGATTAAACCGTCGCGCGGGGGTCGAAACCTGTGGCGAGAGGCCAGTATACGTATGTGTAAGCGTGTATAGGTGGAAGAAGAAGACGAAGGTTGTTTTATCCAGTGCAGTCACGGCGAAGAAAAAGAGGAGAAACGAAGAAGCAGAAGAAGTAGGTGGTGGTGGGGGGTGGAGGAAACAAAGCGCCGTCTTTGGGATGATGCACGAGGTGCGTTTAGGCGCGCGATAGTGACGCGCTCTCTCGCCACGGGAGCCGCTTTCAATCCTCTTTGTGCCTTGGCCTCCCTCCCTCCGCCGCCGCCCTATCTCGCTCCCACTGCAGCCGCGGCTAACAAGCCTCGGCTCCTCAACAGCGGCGCGCGCGAGCGCGAGGATAGAGCCGTCAAAACCGCAGGAGGCCAGAGTCGACCCCCTGCTGCTTCCTCGGCCATCTTGGCCTTTTATATTAACGAGTGAGAGAGCCAAGCCAACTTTTCTCTCTTTCTCTCTCATTCTCCCAGCCCTGCTCTGAAATTCTCTCGATTTCTCTCTTTCTCTCGACTCGTAGCTATTTAGTGGCTGCCTCCTTCACGCTCGGCTTTGTCTAGACGCACTACTCTCGTGTAGCGGGGAAAAAATCATTAGACTAGTCGCCGGCTTAATGATCGGCTACCTCGGTCCGAAAACGGACCCTCACTATTCGTGTATCTTGACTGTTCTTTTATTTTTCAGAATCATTTAAGCTCCAGAAATAACGGCTTTCTCTCTCAACCTAGTGCACCATAACGTCGGTTTTGCGAAACAATCGTTTATATACCCGCTCATCTCGTGGCATCGATTAGGGCTCTATTAAAGCCCATTAATTTGCGTCGGCTCGAGCTCTCTCGAATTTACACACACGAAATACACATAAGAGGCCTCTGAAGTTGCGCAGCGCAGCGGTGATTATTCGGATCCCGCGCGTAAAATAAAGTGCGGCGATTTAATAAGCCGCGCGCTGTTGCTCTCGTTGTTATCCTTTTCTTTATTTTTTTTTTGCCAGGCTTTTAGAAAATTAATAGCCGCTACCTATAAACCCCGCGCTTGCGTATTACCAACGTTTTTGATTTACGCTCGCTCCGATATAACCGTACACGAATAAAAAAAAAAGAAAGGTAAAATAAAATCTCGGCGATATGGCCTGGCGGTGTATCCATATACGGCGGAAAACCAACTGCGAAATAGAATAATTAGCCTCGGCTAATCGCAGGCTGCCTCTCCAGAGGATACAGGCTGGAGGCTCGATTAATCCAGCGCGATATTGCTCAGAGTCTCGCGCCATCATCTGGTTCTTTGCACCTCTCTCTCTACTCCCTGCCCGGAGCAACGTAATTATTACTGGCTGGCGACTCGTCGCTCTCCCTGGCGCGAGTATTTGCGTTGGCCAACTCGAGAGCCGAGCACGTTCCCTGCTCTCCCTCGCGGAGCAGCTTCCTTCTCTCTCTCCCTCGGCGTGATTTACGGCACGGACCAATCTATGCCACGGCGCAGTCGGGGTCTGCGATGCGCGTGCGCGTTTACTCTAGCCTCCTCTCGACTCTATAGCAGTCCGCATTTCATAAATCTTCTTCAGTGTCAATTCCAGGTATTCGGTAATCGATGCGTTCCAGCTTCGAGCCCCCCTCCACTCTCCGACGGAGCACAGTACCGTATAGCGCCGCTCTCCCACTCCACCAGTCATTATCTTCATTAGCACTCCTTACCTTTTCACTCAACCCCCGAGATTTCTATCTCAGCCAGAGAGAGTAACTTTTTTTCAAAACTACAAACTTAAATCGACAAACTACCTCGGCAAAGTACCAGTCGACCTGACCGAATTCCACCCCTGCTCATACAAAGATAGCCAAATGAATTTGTCGCTTCACGCATAGGGTGGCCGCGTTCGTAAATCGAGCATTCTCGCAGCGATGACGTCTCAATTACATTAATCCAGCCGGGCAGGCTCTTTCAATTTAACGGGGCGTTAAAGTCGAGCGAATAAGGAGAGCTGCCGGGGCGCATTCGCGTTATCCGCAGCGTATATGCACAGCGATACAGCGAGAGAGGCCCAGAGCGCGAAGTTACAGAGCCGAGGCGTGGGCGAGGGCGCGTAGCCTCGAGGCGTAGTCGCTTAAACGTTCCGCATAAATTTCCGCGCTCCCTCGGCGAGAAGCACGGGCGCGCGAGAGCAAGAGAAGAGCGAGAGAAGAGCGAGAAAGAGAGCTCTCGGGCCCAGGGCCCGGGCTTCTCCAATTTCCGCGCAGTAAAAGTCGAAAGTGAGAGAGAGAGAGAGAGAGAGAGTCAGAGGGAGGGGGTAGCCGGGGAGAGAAGCGTATACGCGCAGAAATCTGCGAGAGCTTGTAAAGCCCGCCGATTGAATCGCTATGCGCGAAAGAGAGAAAGACAGAGGGAGAGAGATAGGAGGACCAACGGTGGATGGAGGGGGTAGGCCCGTACCCGAGGAGCGTGAAATATTTTGCGCGATTCCGCTTAAGATTTCGGAGTAGCCGGCTGCGCATCGTCGCGGCGCTGCCCCGGGGGCGATAAAATAAAATTTATATTAACGAAAATTCAGCCCCCCCGCTCCAGCCGGCCCGGCACACAAGCTTATACATGCGCGTATTGTATAAATCTCCGGCTTGTTAGGAGGCCGATCGCTGTGTCTCTCGTCGTCGCTTATGGCCGAGCGATACTGGTTTACCCGCCGAGCAGAGGAGCGCGCTTGGTCAGCTTGCTTGTCCCCCCCGTCCCTCCCGCCGTCTTCAGCTTCCGCGCTCGTTTTGCACCTTTTTCGGCTTTAATCGATTTTTCGAGCTTCGCGCGGCCGCGATTTATTTTACACACGTGCGCACGCTTGCGGGGCCCCCGTCGGCTCTATAGGTGCTAAAACGATCGTAAAAATATTTTTCCCTTCCTCCGGCCGGCCAGAGCCTCCGACGAATCACCCAACTGGCAACGGGTTTATTTGACTTTGCTTTTATATCTACGTATATACGCATCTCTCGCCTGACTGGCGTTATACATTTTATCGCGACTCGACTATATAATGCCAACGTTAAGCTCGACTATCTAATTACGAGAGCTGTCTCTTATGCCCATCAAATTTTATCTTCTCAGCCTGTACGTTAAGATTGAGATGAAAATACACGTATACGCCGCTTTTCACGTGCCTCTACACATAACTATCAACCCCCGGCCTCTATTACCCGCAGATTTATGGACTATATTTTCCCAGGCGCGCCAACAATCGATCTATTTTTACCTTCAGCCCCCTGCTACTCGGAAACAAAAATTTCGTATGCTAGAAGAAGCACACGCGCAGGCCTCGACATAATCAGCGCGTTCAAAATACTTCAAAATAGCCCCTCGAAGTCGACACGTTGCATCCGAAAAGAAAAGAAGAAAAAAAAGTCCCAATTTAGAAATGAAGCTCACGTAAGGGCAGCGCCAATATCGCTCGGCCGTAAACGCAATCGGCGCGCCCGGAGAAAGAGGGCTGCGACTCTCCGAACGAGTTTTCCTCGAAGGCCAGCTCATAAATCCGTGTTTTTCCCAACTTCTTTTGCCCACGCGGGGCCCCAGGTAGGCGCACGCCCGCGCAAACCAGCAAGGAAAACAGCGACAGACACTCGAGAGAGAGACACCAGTGAGCATCCAACACACGACTCTGACTATAGCTATACGCTGAGAGAGCAGGGGGAATAGGTGAGAAAGCTCTGCTAGTAACGTCGCGCTCCCCCGACGGCCGGCTGCTCCGAAATGAAAAGGTAATCTAGTCGCCAAACACGTTTTTAAACGAGCGGCTACACGCTCTGCGGGACTGTCTCTTTCTTTCTTACGTGCGCGTATACCGCGAAACAAAAAGAAAGAGAGAGAGAGAGAGAGAGAGAGAGAGAGAGAGAGAGAGTGACGGCTCCCCGCAATGGGACCGCAAGATCTCCCTCGGGATAAAAGCGGCTGCTTCGCAAGCGCGCTGCACTTTTCTCGCTCGAAAATTCAGAATGACCCCCACCTATTCCCTGCAACCTCTCTCTCTCTCTCTCTCTCTCTCTCTCTCTCTCTCTTCGATGTTCTTAGTGTCGCGAAAGTGAGACAGAGAGAGAGGGGCTGGTTCGTGGAAGGGCTGTATCAAGTCGGGCGCATCTCCGTCTCTGTCGCTCCGCGCGGACACGAGGTTCTCTGAACCTATTGCCTTCCCCCCTCTACCCTACATCTCCCTCAACCAAGCCGGAGCACAACAATGACTTCCTGCGGTGATCTCGAGAGCCGGCCTACGACGAGTCGGAAAGTGACCTGTCAGAGTCCAACCGCGGTACAGTCAAGGAGGGGGCGGCAGACCAAGGGACACAAGGCCCTTAAACACGCACTACCTTTGACTCTTCCTCCACTTCTCCTCGCTCTCTGTCTCTCTATCTCTCTCTTAACTTCGTATCCTCCTGAAAATTAATTATAGACTCTTCTTGGGCCCTGTGATGCTCCATCTCGAAAAATATGTCATATTGTATTAAGAAGTTCCTGGCAATCGACACGCGAGATCTCCTTTTTTTTCTCTCTCTCTCCCCCCGGAATACGTATATCCCTGATTCCGATCTTTTTCACTTTCACCAGACTCTCTGACTTTTTTTTTATTCTCTTTTCTTTTTTTTTTGTTTGCTTCCTTTCTTTCCTTTTTTTTATTTTTCTCTTTTATTCACCGCTGACTTTTGAACGAGCGATTTTAAAGATTGTCGAGTTAAAGGCGCACGTAAATGTAATCTTCAAGCTATTCTCATCATAATAGGCTTCGGACACATTATTTCGTTTAAGTATACGCTGGCCTTAAAGGGGCAAGTCGAGAAGCAACGATATTTACAATTGTCATTCAAAAAGCGCCTGATTTCCAGGCGTTATTTGTCATTTTAAAGAGTCGAACGAGGAAAAGCGTATCAATAGACTCGGCGCCCATACAATTCCATATGCTAATGGAACCTTAACAGTGGATATATTATTAAATCGTTACTTAGACTCCTATTTATATGTATAAACGTTGATTAATGAATCACCAGGAGATCTGACTACCAAATAAAGCGTTATTGCTTTAACGAGCCGCATTAATTCGCTAAAATAAAATCACACTCCGTTCAAAGAAGCCAATAACCAAAAAGAAAAAAGAACAAGCCATTATAAAAAAACGTGAATTTTGAAAGGCACGAAGAACGCGGCCCGCGTCGTCGTAAAATTTAAAATTCAAAATTTCGTCGCGCCTCTTTCCATAATTACGCTCGACTAATTTATCAATTTATGCGCGCGCGTCAAACGTGCCATTGAGACGAGCTATATACTCTGGGGGGGAGTGAGAGGCGCATAAGCTTATATCGGGGACCAATCGGAGATTCCGCTCGTCTCCCCCATACTATACAGGCTACAATTAATTAAGCCGAAACGAATCGGACGATCGCTTAGTCAGGAGAGTCTTTTCTCTTGGAGAGATGACTTCCAGAAAGGCGAGATGAAGATCGCGCCCAGCGCCTGCGTCTTTCCAGAAGTCCCCTCCCCCCGGGAGCCGTCCAAATGGGAGACGCTCTCTCGCGACAAATGGTCCCTCGCACGCAGATCCGTATCGCTTGGGCCGAATGTGGAGCGACTCGCGTCAAGTCACGTATTACGGTCTTAGAAGGCAAGGCTTGTGACGCGAGGCTTATGTATAGCCAAGCGACCTAATGATTTTAATAATTTTCATCGTGCTCATTTAATTTTCTAAACTCGTGGAATAATCAGCACATGGCCAAAGACCGACCTTGTTTTCCAACACCAATATACGTGTGCTTCATTCGCAGAGTCCGACGTGTACGGCTGCAGTCCGGCGAATGAAAGCTGCAAAAACGCTCGTGTGCCCGGGGGACTATTTCTCCGGCTGCATATATACGTTTGAGAGCCGCGCAGCACAGAGAGAGAGAGAGAGCACGAAGTTCGAGAGCGGCATAGGGCCCGGCGCAAAAAACACCGCGTCATTAATTCACTTTGTTGGTGCGCGTAGGAGAGGCGGAGAGAAAAGAGCGAGCGAAAGCCAGTGTGGGGGCAGGAGCAAAACGAGCGGGCGGGAAGGCAAGTGTGCTCCCGGCTGCTTAGCGCAAGCGAGAGCCGGACCTGGAGGAGGAGGAGGAGGCAGAGTAAGACGTCTCGCTGCGAGACGAGGCGGGACAGCTCTCGGAAGGAGCCAGGGGGGGAAGGAGGGGAGCGACGCGTTTTATTAACCAGCAATCTCGAGGGCATGGCCACGAGGAGGGGGAGGGAGGAGAGGGCGTAGTTCTCTCTCTCTCTCGCTCGCTGTTTATTCTTCTGCACGCGGTTTAAGCGCACACGAGGGAAGATGATCCTCGCGGCAACGGGATGTATACCAAGCGATACATCTACTCGCCGAGGATATATTCCTCGGAGATTCATTACACTGGCGGCCCACTGAGGCCGTGCTATATATGCTGCTGTGCGCGGGTCTGTCGAAAATTGCGTACTTTGTCAAATGCGCAGCGACTCTTCCTATATAGCGTATACGTACACCGGCGGCATTGATTAATCCTCCGGGGTTATTACTCTTATCGCGGTCGCGTATCGCTACCGTTTTTGAGACGCGACAAATGAGCCTCGGTTGAATTTAACGGTAATAAAAGCGAGGGCTTGCATAACGACCGTACAACAGAGAGCCGGGCCAAGGTGGTCTTTAAATCTCGAGTCACTTTCAGCGCTGCATTTAAAGCGCGCGCCCGCGTAATTTAGGGCGTCGAAGACGTACGACGAACGCTCGGTCAACGTCGGCTGCGATTAAGTTGGAAAAATGCCGGCCTCGCTTTAAGCGCAAGAAAGAGCAAGAAGAGTTCCGTGAAATAATAAGCGAGGCGTCGAGAGCCGCAGCGAAGAGTATGTATGGAGGTGCTGCTGGGGGGGAGGGGGAGAGGCGCGCGCAACGAGCGTTCCGGCGGAGATAAAGCTCAAACGAGAGATTAAGAGAACAAGAGGTATGTAAATATGGAAGGAGCCGCGCGCGGCTAGAGGGAGAGAAGCGTAGCCCACGCGAAAAAGACCGCGAGGAGACAGGGGGGAGCGAGGGAAGGGGAGAGCAGCGAACCGAGAGCGAACGAGAGAGAAAGAGAGGAGGAGGCTCGGAACCAAGTGGTATAATCGTGATAAGCGGGTGATAGATGCCACTCGAGGGCCTTACCGGCGGCCGCCTCGGGGCCCCGCGCGGATATAATGGCTATTTGTTTCTCTGCGGCCCCTCCCCCACCTCTCTCGCCATATCCAAGTCGCGTACAACTCCCACTCCTGCGCTTGGCTCAGCTCGTCCGTTGGAGCGAGAGAGGCCTCTCGCGGCGTTATTGTCGGGCGTGCCATTGTGTGCGCGCGCGCTCACGGGCGCGATTCGCTGTCCCGGCAAGCACTGCGACTAAATCACATCGACAGATAATCACAACTTAATTTACCCCCCGTCGCGGAGCCAAGCGCCCCGAACTTCCAATGCCCGGAGAAGAAGAGAGATGTATAAGCCAGCTACACGAGCCTCTTCGCTCTCTCCCTCTTTCTCTCTCATGGTTCCACAACGGCTTGTATGGGCCTGGAGAAAGAGAGAAAGAAAGAGAGAGATATCGATGAGGCGCGCACGCGCTCGTACTTTTTTGGAAAAGGATGCGGCTAACAGAGAGAAGTGTGTGTGTTTTCAGCTGCGAATGGGTATAGGAGAGAAAAATTATCGCGATTTAGCGGCGAGGAAAAAGCGTGGGGTTGGGAGATTTTGCTTTTGACTTTACGATGTGCATTTGTAATTAAAATGTAATACGTAAGAATGAACATTTTCAACTTTATAAGTTTAATCAGACTTTGCGCATTACTCGTACGAGCAATTGAACGTTCGAGATCTGAATAAACCTTATTAACTTTACACCAGAATCATGTCGATTTAGCGAATCGAGCCATCAGCCGTAATGACCAGCGTCAAGCCCCGATCAAGACTGGCAATTTAATACCGCAGCAAAGCTCAGATATCTGGTCGAATAAATAAGCTTGAGAGTCGAGAGAGAGAGAAAGAGAGAGCCAGCTGAAAAGAGGCAGCTCGAAAAGGTGAGCGAGGGGCTGAGGCAAAAGAGGCGTGGAATTAACGCAATTAGGCGGCTTGTGCATACACAGCCCCGCGCTCGGCTGCCCAAGAGTCTCTCCTCCGAAAAGCCAATTAGCAAATCCGTCGAGTCAGGCTTCTTGGCTATATCCACGCGGACATGGGCGAATGGCTAACGGAAAGCGCGCCATTAATCATGCCGATACGTATAAGAGCTCATTGTGCTAGAGAGAGGGAGAACCGGGGGCATCCCCGGAGCCCGTGAGCTGCAAAAATGCCGATCGAGCTTGAATCGCCGGCAAATGAATTTTAATGACGGCCCGAGAGAGCGCACGCGATTTATTATCGCAGCAGCAGCGGACACAGGACGAGGGCGCTGCTTGCTTTATGCTCCTCCAACGAATAGGCTTGACAGCTGATCGCGACCTGTCGGCTCTCGCAACGCGCCCGATCGATATACGTCTTCTCTGCCCTCCCCACCCACACCTACACACTGCCACGGGAATATAATCCAAGGAAATGGGCTTTTGATTGTTTGTTTGCCCTCGTCCTCCTCCTCCTCCTCGCCTCCTCTTTACCGATCGCCCTGCCCTACCTGCTTCTTTTGCCAGCTGAGGTCATTAAAAGCCGATCAAAATTCATTATACCGGCCGTACGTTTATGTGCCTCTTATTGGCTTTTAATTTAATTTTCCCTTTTCCCTTTTTTTACTTTATAAACTTCGAGAGATAATATTGTATCAATAAATAACGGTGTGAAATTGACGTATACTTGCTGCACTTGAACAAATTCAAGTTGAAATGGAGTAAATGAAAAATAGCAATTTCTCACCGGTTTCTCATAATTTTAAACGTTCACAGGTATAAGTGCGAATGAGAAGAAAAGGAGCTAAAAGAACGTAGAATTTGGTTCCCTTGGCGATATATCGGCGCGGAATTTCTCTTGCAACGGGTGCAGTGTATTTTTGTAATCGAGCGAGCCGGCAATTACCCTCGACAATTATCAGGCTATAGAGAGGCGGAGGGGCGGGGGAGAAATAGCTGAGGCAAAGCCAGAACGCCGGCGAACCAAATTGCCACGTATGCAGAAAAGAATACAGCTCGTGGCTTGGGCATAAAAAGGCGAATATCTGCAGGGAGAGAGAGCTCTGCTTGAGATATTCCATCGGCGTGTATAGTTAGCGATCGAACGAGCCTCTCTTGCATGAGTATAGGCTCAAGCGAAATGAAGCGTGCTGTGTACGGAAAAGGGTGAAGGCGCAGGGAGAGGGGGGGGGCTCGTGTAATTACTCAATTCTTTCGTCTTCCCCTCGATATAACTTTAGTGCGCGCTCGGGCTTTTAAGACGCCGCAAAACTCGCCGTGAAATTTTCCCGGCTACTTAAGCTGATTACTTCTCCCCCCCCTTCGCCGTTTGCTCTCGAACGAGAAAGAGAGAGGGCGTCTTCGAATACCGCTTGTTCTCGAAAGCAATTTGAATTATTGAAACACTCGGACTTGTACATCTCTCGCGTGTGTATACTAGAATAAAGTGTTAATTGGAGGCGCGGACGTAAAACTACCCGGCAATTTTCTCCCTACCCTCCACCTCATCGCTGTCTTTTTTTTTTGTTTTTACGTCACAAGAAAGTAGGAAGGAAAATTAGCGAGCCGGTTTGTTTTTTTCATCTTTCCTTTTTCTTTTTTTTGCTTTCAGGAACATCCGGGCCCATATTGGCCTGACCGACTTGAAGCCGCGCTCGGTTAGGGACGAGAGCCAGAAGAGAGTGGGCGCCGATAATGACCGGGCGCGCGCGGACGACGTCGCATGACGGCTCTATCAGTCAGCGGACACGCCCGCCGGGCGTCTCTTTCTCTCGGGAAGGGCGCACGGGCGAAAATTTGCGGGCCGGACCGTATGCAAAGGAGGGAAGAAGCCGCTAGTTGTGCGCCTGCAATTGCACCAATAAGCCACGGCCGCGTCTCGTTGCAGCTTTTTGCAAGAGAAAGAGAGGATGAAAGCTCTGCTGCTGCCGGGGCGTGCGCCCGTTTCTTCGTGTATTTTAGGAGTTAATTGGACACCGGCAATTGACCGGGTCCGATGTAATTGCGCCTTATGAAGGTATAGCGTGGCGCGATGCGGCGCCGTGCGGCAGCCCGCGAGTTTGCATGGCAATTTCGGTGGTGCCGGCAGACGAAGGGGGGTGGGTGTAAACCTACCTACACGCGCACCTATACCTGCGTACGTGTACGTGTGTGTGTGTATATATAGGTACGTGGCGTACTCTCGGAGAATGCTTGGGCCCCCGCGTGCTGACGTACAAATTGCTTAATTAACCGTTGCCCGTTGCGCGACGGGCTTATGGTATATACACGCTGCACTGCTATATACCACGCGCTTTTTGCGTTATAAATCTCATCGTTTTAAAAGGCTAATGTTTTGCGCGCCCGTGATTATGTTATTACCCTCCCAACCCCCCTCCGTCCTTCCGCTCGTTCTCTCTCTCTTTGCCTCCTGGCTCCTTTCTTGCCTCTTAAACTGTATTCAATAAGCCGCGAGGCAGTAGGCACGGTTACTGCTGGAGTTGTATATATACAGCTCTAAGGAAGATCTTATAATTTTTCCTCGCGATTTCGTGACTTTAATGCATGTTAATCACGAGAGCGGCCGACTCGAGGTAGAGAGAGTAAAAGGAAGGAAAGAAACAATTAAAATTATCTTATTTATTTGTTTAGCACGAAAATATACATATTCTCGGGCGAAGGGAATAACATACACCGAACTCCGGCGTAATCACACGGAAGCAAAGGGGCGGATCGGTAGACTCTCATAAAAGCTCCACAGGTACAGAGAGAGGAAAAAAAAGAGTATTGGAGGGGAGAGGAGGGTCGTACAAAAGGACCGCGTATACAGGCAGCGGGCCAATATAAATCTCGGATCTCTCGTTATACTTCGGTCGCATTCGTCGGGGTAACCAAAAGGTGGGCCCTGGATAATTTTGTTTTTTGTCGTATACTTCGGCTTTCTCTCTCTCTCTCTCTCTCTCTCTCTCTCTCTCTCTCTCTCTCTCTCTCTCTGGCCTCCCTTTGAGGTACTTCCAGTCTGCCAACGGATAGGATCTCTCTCTCTCTCTCTTGCTTGCGCCGTACGACAGGCCAAATTGTTTTGGATTGCTGGTTAATTGGGAGAGCCGCGGTCCGCGCGGCCCGAACGCAATTGCCTGCTATGCCGCCGAGAGATTCGA
Organism: Anagyrus pseudococci; assembly: GCA_030522585.1. Classification (NCBI taxonomy): domain Eukaryota; kingdom Metazoa; phylum Arthropoda; class Insecta; order Hymenoptera; family Encyrtidae; genus Anagyrus; species Anagyrus pseudococci. The sequence goes on from JAPYYQ010000213.1 coordinate 46,288, forward strand.
CGATATTGCTAATTTTTGATTGCCCTCGAGATTTTTTAAAACACACGCGCCCTGAACTTTTTTTTTTGTTACTTCATTTCTTTTCTTTTGTTTTTAGGTAAATCGAACGAAAGAGGGAAGGAAATTGATAAAGACTGGCGAAACGTTAGCGATGTTACTGTCTGTACGGATCGTGGTTTGTTCTACTGATACGCGTCTCGAGGAAAAGAGCTTATGAGAGACGTGAGTATTGAGTTTGAAAAAAAAAATCCATGCATTTTGGTTTAAGTACCTATCGTCACTTGTGCAAGGCCAAAAAGACTGGCAATTTGCGCGCGCACTGACGTAGTAAAGACCAAAGTGTATAAAAGCATCGTTCTCCTTCTCTCTCTTTGCGTCGAGCGTCCGTGGAGAGTTATGCGCGCGAGAGCCCAGCCCCCAGAGCATATCGTGTGTGCGGGTATAACGAACACTCGGACCTACACGTATAAGCAGAGCTGCAGTAAAAGTTTCTTGCGACTGCTCCCTCCTCTCTGTGTCTCGCGGCACTCTCGGGGAGCCAGCGAGGAAGTGCTGCGGCCGAGCGGAGAAAGACGGAAGAGAAGTCGCGCGCGCGAGACTGCAGCAAAAGCACGTGCGTGCGCGAGTGTGCGGCAGGCCTCGAGTACACAACCGAGAGCGAGAGAGGTAGGTGTGGAGAACGTCGGAGCGAGTCGGCTGCGGAGGAGGTGGGAGGGGCAGGGAAGGTGCCTGCACCGCGCCAGGAGTAGGCGGTGGTGGAAGCGGCGGGAGAGCCGGGCGTCGGAGAGACCGCCTCCGCGCCTCAGCGAGACCAAAGAACGCGTATGCGATATCTCTCTCTCTTTCCGTCTCTCTTTGGAGTGGCGAGAGAGAGAGAGAGAGAGAAGGCGCTGGAGCGCGAGAGCCATTACCTCCTTACCACCTAGTTATCTCGTTACTCGTTACTCAGCCGCGCGCACCTTGTTCCCGCGGGCCAATCACGGCCGATCGCCCGTTCTTGCGCGCCCGTGCCTCCGTCGTCTATACGTGTGCCCGTGTCTGTATATATAATATAAGCTCCCGCTCTCCCTCTGCACACTCCTCTCTCTCTCTCATCCACACGCTCGCGTACGGAGCTTCCCTCCCCCGCACACGTCCGCTCGGCCCTACTCCGGCTTTACCGACGCCTATTTACATAGTGGCTCTCTGGCCCTGTACAGAGTCGGCGAGGCTCGTTGTTTGCACCGTATATAGAGAGAGGGTGCAGGCTCGACAGACAGTCCGCTCCTGCTGCTGGCTGAACGAGGCAAGGGGCGGCAGGGGACGGAGAGTGAAATGCCCCGCGCGATCAGATGGCTCGTTTGCGCGCCCGCGCGACCAGCGGAGAGAGGGGGCTGGTATGTGCGCGCGCGCTTTTGGGAAAACGAGCTCTCTTTCTCTCTCTCTCTCCGACATACGACTTTGCCTGGTGTACATGTACACTAGACTCGCAGGCGTGTGTACATAGAGCGCGCGGAGAGACGGCTTGTCGCGCCTTATTGGCGATCATTTGCCCCGGAGCGCTCTCTTTCTTCCGCGCGGCCCTTTATTTCCCCCCGGGCTCCGAGCGTCAACGAGATGTTTATGTTAATCTAGCCTCCCCCCCCCCTCGGACACCTCGGCTCTCCTACCCCACGTACACTCACACACACACAGGTAGTTGCTTGGCGAACGAGTTCTCCTTGTATACACTCTGGCGATTTTTCCTCCCTCCTCTGCGCTCTTGTATGAAGCTGTTGAGGCCGCGCGAGAAAGAGTAGGCTTGAGTTAGCACTGGGGATTAGAATGGTTTATTATTAAAAGTTGCCCGCTCGTTTATGCCCCCACGATCTCCCAGCGGATAACTTGTCTCCCCCCCCCTTCCCTCTTGCTTGTCTTTGTATATTTCACTCTCCGACGCAATGCGCGCATAATCCCGCGTCTAGACAATTTGCGTATAACACAACTTGTTCTCAACTCCAAGCGACAAGCGGTCGTTGTTATTTTTCTTCTCTCTTTTTTCTTTAAATCGGCCTACATATAAATCGAAACGCCTAGGGCTAGACGGACGCGCGCGCGAAATCGAGCGGATTTTAATTGAATTTTATTAAGCTGAATTAATTTAGCGCGTTGGGGCCTGAATTTTTTTTTGCAGCAAGACTCTCGGGGCCCGTTGGCTGTCCTTAGAGAGAAAGATCGGCTTAATTAAACATTTGCCAAGTTCGCGCGTAATCCTAAAACGACTTCCGTACTCATTCTCTCTCTCTCAGCCTAACAGCTCGAGCTCGATAAGTACAAACACTCTCGCTGGTTTTCTCGCGGAGACGGGAAAAACTGTCGAGGTGAGCGTTAATGGCGCTAACAGCCATAACGATCTACGTACAAGGCAAATGCGCCAGCATTACCGCTTCCCAGCCGGAAAATTTTCATGGTCAGGCAAAGCCTCATCTCGCGCCTCTCCTACAGCTCCTTTCTTCTGCTCGACTTCTCTTCTGCTTCCCTCCCAATACACCGTCTCGTGCAAACATCATTACCGGAGCTAAAGGCTACAACGGCAAAACAATTCCGAGCGCACGCGTGAAATATATATAGCAGCGTGAGCATACCGCAGACAGAGATCCATAAACATTGGCAGAGCCTGCAACTTTGACTTGAGAGGAAGATAGACGTAGGGTTTTATGCCGCTGGCCTGGCGCGCTTCCAGGCTATACTTTTTTTTACGGCTGGAAAAAAAAATTGGAGCTCACTCGCTCTCTCTCTCTCTTTCGCCGTTGAGCTTCCTCCCTCGTTGTGGATACGCGCCACTAGCGATACGCGGTTCCGGAGCGTTTCTCCACGGCTTGCTGGCTTTTACGAGCTGCTACGGGCCTCTTTTTACGCGCCTCTTTGTTTTGGAAAATGCTTGAGTGAAAAGTTCAAGCGATGAGTGCCGATATAGGTATAAACCCCTTTGTATCTATAACGCGCTCCGCTCGCTCGCGAAAATTGCTGGCAGTTTTATAAACGAGAGCTTAGCTAATAAAAAAACCACGTTATTTTTACGTCAAATGAATCTTTATCGACCTATTCCCCCCCCCCCTGCATACCGTGCGGTTCTCATCATTTTTTACTCTTTTAGTTTAAAAAATCATAAGTACATCGCGTCGAGATTCAATGTCCAAAGCTTACATAATGCATCAAGTTAATGGGCGTCGAGGGCAGCGAAGCCAAAAGCGAGCATGTTTACACGTGCGGCTCTCATGGGACTCTTGCATTACACCGGATTTGCCGGCGATGAAGGTACACGGGGGAGAGGGAGAAGAGAGCAAGTGCTGGTCCGAGACTCCGGGGGTACGTATAGTGGCTAAAAACGCCTGAAAAATAAATGGCCGTAATGAAAGGCCGAGCGGAAGCGGGTTCTTATCAAGACAGATTTCCCGTATAATCTACCCTCTTAAAGACTCTCGCACGATACGTGCACTTATCGCGCAACACACATACACACACACGATACGCGCGCGCTCACGTCTCGCGCTAATACACCTGCAGTTTGCACTCGGCAAGCAAAAGAGGGAAGGGGGCAGAGAGAAAAGAGCGAGAGGGGCTGAGGAGCACGGATGGTAGGCAGTACGTACACAGAGAAGAGGGCTGTGTGCGCAAGAAGGAGGTGGAGGCGAAAGCTAACGTGCATGCACGTGTGTGCGGCGGCGGCGGCGGCAGTGAGCGATCGGCGCGCTCTCCACCCACCTCGTTCTCTCTCCCCTCCCCTTCTCCCGGGCGCGCCTGACAACATAATCATCGGTTTAACTTGCGCTAAACTATAGTTAACCCGGCCGAGCCCGGGGAGCAGAGACTCGAAAACCTGGCGCCCCGGTCTCTCTACCCCAGCCCTCTGTCCCCCCGGCACAACTACACGCACATGCGCGGCGCTAAGGCGCGGCCCTCTCTCTCTCCAGCCCCCGTGCTCTCCCGCAGCAGCCCAGCTGATTGACCAATATTGCTTTTCGCCGCCGCTGCCACCTCTAACCCTGTATACTCCCCCTTGGCGAGAGCTGTCGGTGTCCGGCCCGCCTCGCGGATTAATCTTTTATTATCTCTTTCACTGAAATATGGCTCGTGAGAATCCGTCGGTCCTTTATCCGCACTTCGCAAGACTGCGGGATCGGCTGTGTGGTGGATGATGGTGATGATGATGATAATGATGATGGCGATCGGGCCAGAGAGAGAGGTGAAATCGCTTGTTTTTAAGGCCATACGCGAAAAGTCACGCGCGTTGATTAAAGACGAGAGCCCTCGGGAAATTATATAGACATTACTCGCGTAAACGAATGTATTATTTATATGGACACGTGAAAGCTCGGCCGGATGAGTGTTTATTAAACGGGCACACGCGGCTGTATGCGTCCGCTTGTTGGAGAATAGGTCGGTGACAGACGGAAATGCCGAGGAGGATTTGTATAGGAAGGGGAATAATCTCTGCTGCGGGGGACTCTGGTTTATTGTGATTACCACTACGATGGAGTTGGATGAAAAGGGAAAAAATTACAAATTGTACTGTTGGTCTGATGATTGGACAGGGCTATTATGATGCGCGTCCTGAATAATTTTCATGTGTTATTAGCAAAGGAAAGTCTTGATAGGTTGGCTCGGCTTTGGAATACAAAGCGATTGCTGGGCTTGAATTATTGAAAGCTTCCCGCGCGCGCTAGATGGATAGTCAAAACCTGAGTCACCTTGGCGCTCGTTGTTTCTCTGATTTTCATTTTGGTGCAGCGTATAAGCTTTGAAAGGTAACAAACGCATCGCTCAAAATCATATGTTTATAAAAATTTTAAATCAATCATTTTGTTGCGAGATACTAATGAATTCGTCGAATCTATTGAATACGTTGCGCACGAGGATTATAATAAGAAAAATAGCGAAAATTAACAATGCTAAACAGGGCTTTCCATAAGGAATACCGATTAGGCTAAGGTAAAACTATAAATTCTCATTGCACGCACGATCGAAATTGCAAAGTAGATTATCATCGCTCGTTTAGAAGAAAATTATTAATAGATCAAACGTAATTGTTTTAATCGCCCGGTGAATTTCCATGAGCCGGACCGACTTACCATACAATAAAGCCAGAGCAGCAGCAGCACAGGGTATATCCATATAGAAGCAATACCTCGTTTCGGTACCTTCCCCTCTCCTTACTCCTCCGCCCACCTTGAAGCCACAAATTTTCAACACATCAGCTCTCTTTCTCTCTTGCTCTTTCAAGAGCTGCTACTCGCAACGTGTCCGTCGGACAATGAAAACTCACCTAATTGCCGATATAAATCAAGCTCACGTAGATAATGAAAAAGCGAGAGAGAGAAAAGGCGCGGTATAGGAATTGCGCGTCTCTCTCTCTCGGGCGCATCAATTATTCATCGCGAAAGCTTGCTGGGCGATAGAGCCTGCCTAATAAGAGAGGCTTGCTCTCTTACGAAACGCAGGGCATTATATATCGGTAGAACCGCAGTTTGGGGGAGGAGGTGGGAGATCGGTCAGCTCGTCGATATTTCGTCAGGCGCGCGCGCTCTTGTACGCCGAGAGGGATAATGATTGCTGATGCGCGCGTTGAACGTCACATACTGATGGCGCGCCGCGCCTGAGTTATTCGGCCGACGTGTGCTTGTGTGCGCAGCACATCGTATTGCTTCTTCTCTCTCCTCCCGAGCCTTACTTACGTGAGTTAGGTGAATTTCAGTAGGTTGGCCGTGTGCGTATACTCGGATAGACGTGCGCCAACTATGCGCCGTCCCCCTATGTCGCTGCCAGATTGAATTTTTAATGGCCAGTCGACCACCTGAGAGATGCCACGCTGAGCTATGCGTTCGACGCTGCTCCGTTCACGCGCTGTTTATGGATGACAAACAATCTCACATCAACTGATTTTCCCGATAGATGTAGCCCCGGCTCTAAATAGTTACTTTTATATTTACGACCGCATCTTCAAACATGTTTAGTGTATTTTATGTATCGAATAAAGCTTTCTCTCTCCGGCAACGTGTGTGTTTACACGTATACTTTATATATAGTACGCCCCTACAAACCGTATTCACAGCCCGTACAATTACACAGCGCGATTAATGCCCGTTTGCGTAATAAAGCCATTTCGAGTCAGCCGTGGAAAGAGCAAGATGGAGAGGGAGGGAGCAAAAGATTCGTACGACGAAGCCCAAAGAAGGCCGACCGCGAAATACAACGCAAGAGAGTAACGCCGTGCGTACGGCACGTAACACGCACTCCGAAGTAGCGCTAATTCATTCAGCCGGCGAAGGCATTACGAAAAGCTAAATATCGATGTACGCTTATAATTTTGCCATTAAGAGGACCCCTTCCTCCCCCGCGACAGTGCGGCCGTAGGCCTGCGAGGTGTCTACAGTCCGGCGGCGCATCAATAATAAATAAGGAGAGCCAGGCCCGCGGAGCAGGCGGCCTACAAATCGGCAGGAGTCGCGAGCGGACTATTAAAGTCCGGTTAACCGGCAGCCATTACGACTGCCGGCTGCGCTAAATGTTTCCGGGGCGCCCGCCCGAGAGAGCTGGCCTCGGAGCCTTCGCTTCGGACACCGGTCACGCGCGTCTGCTCCCTCCCGACCTTACCCCCCTTTTTCTCTCTCTCTCGCTCTCTCTCGTTCTCTTTGGAATATTTCATCAAAATGAAATTTAAATCGGCGTAGAGGCTGAAATCCAGCACAGAACAGTAGAGACGTTGGCTCGCGTACGTATGTATACGTGGGTGGAGGAAAGGAGAGAAAAAAATAAACTAGAGCGCGTAACAGAGAGGCAGTCGCGCGCGCCCAGACGAGACGGTTTTATTCTTATATAGTAGGACGTGACTTATTATATGCCGCCGGCGAGAGCTGCGCTTTCGGGCTGGTCCTCTCTCGGATTTATGTGCGCGCGTGCCGCTGAATATTGCTTTGACGCAATTATGAGGCTTGTTCTCCTGCTCGGATTCGCTTTTCTTTTTCTTTTTTCGTTATACGTGGATAATATAACCGGTTGCCACGTCGTACGTCTCGGGCTTTTGGCGCGGCGTATTATGGAAGATCTTGATGTCGCGAGACGCTTGGTATATAATGTTGATGCGTAGCCCGAGATATATAATGAAACGAGACAGATTTAATACATCACAATTGTTCAGGAGGCTCCGCTTAGCGATTGCCTAGGATAGGATACGTAAATGAACATCGAGACGGAATTGCTGTTCCTTGCATGACAATCGTTGCAGTCGAAGAGAGAAAAAATGTTTCTCCGGCATTAAAAAATAAAAAAAAATCTTCGTCGAGTTTCCGTTGGTAAGGTCGTAGTCGTCGAAAACTCGTCCCGGTCATCACTTCGTTCTCTGTTATACATATCTAGCCGGGGTATCTCTGGCAATTCATCAAAGCAATTCGCAAGCCATAAACGTGGGCAAAGAGAGCACGCGACGCCCGGGCGTACAGCTTCATGAAATCGTCGAAAAAAGAGTATATATACATATCCAGAGGGCGATACGAGGAGCAGCTCTGTTACGCGCTGTATCATTAGAGGGCCTCCATTGGATCGAGCGAAATACAATAAATTGCGCAATTCATCGGGGCGCGTGAATTATGAAATCCTGCATCGCTCACGCGAGTAAGCGGGGGGAGAGAGGGAGGCAAGCCGGGCACGGCGGGGAAGGGGGCGCAGATAAAGAAGGAGAGTCGTGCAACTGGTAATTACGACTGCAAAATTGATCTAAACTGGCCGATAATGCGCCTCAATAAGTCAGTGCTTTCCCGAGACGAGAACGTACACGCTGGGGCTTGCAAGCGAGAGAGAGAGAGAGAGAGAGAGAGAGAGAGAGAGAGAGAGAGAGAGAGAGAGGGACAGGTGCAAGACGAGGGAGGGAGGAGGAGGAGGCTACGGTGATATACGTATATGCCGGCCGGCGCTGCCGGGCGTCTCGCCGGGGCACAACGAGAGAGCCGGTGCAATCAGCCACACGCGAGCCCTCGTGGTAGTCCTGTGTGTATACCCGAGCGCTGTTCCCACATTCGGACCCTGGGGCGCGCGTGCCAATTCGGCCAGAGAGAGAAAGAGACTACGCAGAGCAACTGTGAAGCGACTACATGCCTCCTTTCTCTCTCTCTCCGTCTCGTTGCTTCTCTCCACTTTTCTATGGGCTATATGCGGCCGCTGACAGAAGATTGGGCCGGATTCTCGCGTCTATACTGATGGTGAGCCCCCGTGTCTTTGGCAATTGGTTGCTCGGGAGAAAAAGAGAGAGAGAGAGAGAGTAAGAGAGATGACATTTTTTTGCTCTTTCAGCTGATTTTCGGCATACGTGCCTGATTACTGTTATTTGCGCGTCGTTACGTGCTCTTAGCTGATTTGTCAAAATTTTGGATGCTTCTCTCTTTCTCTCTCTTCTTTTTTTCTTTTCGTCTTACGTGACTGGACTACACAAAGGATTTTCGAAATTTTGGAACTACACGGAGCAAATTTCGAGAAAAGGAGCAGGTTTTTCTTCCTTTTTTCTCATCTTTCTCTCTCTCCGCTTATTTTTGCTTGGAATAACAAGATTTTCGTTCTCGTAAATAAGTATAATAGAGAAATAATTTTGCGCGTGTATTTATGTACAGTCTAGAACCTGCTTCATTATTTTTTTTTCACTTTTTTACTCATTTCTTTCGAAATATCGATCTCAAAGGAAGTCAGCCAAGAGAACACTTCTCTCGACAAATTACCGTTAATCGTTAGGTGCACATATGTACGTACATAAAATGTAAGCCTAATTATTAACCGTTAAATTAAAGTAGTGGCGCGTGTATTATACATTTTCTCAAATACATAATTGCCGATTGAAATAAATAGTTTAAAGAAAATTCCACCTCGCCGCGTTTGTAATGACAGCCAAGTGAAACTTTGCAACGAAATGCACACACGCCTCTCCCTCGATGTACACCTCAACCCTATTACCCGAATTCTGCATTTAAACTCGGAGTATCCTTTGAATTGATATCAGTATGTACGCAGCGATAATTAAACCAGACTCAAACATTTTTCTTTCCTACATACGTACTACGGCAAAAGATAAGTGTCGAGCAAAAAGTTGCAGCTTATCCAAGGGAGATAGAGGGAAGGGAGGCTCAGTATCCAAAGGTACACCAGACACGCATGTCCGCGAGCCTTAGCCGGGGGCCGTTGAAAAACACGTGTAGGCCGGGCGCGCGATCAGGCGTCCTGGCGCGCTTTGCACGCTCATTACCCTAATGCCAGTACTTAGCGCTGCTCGGGCAGTTGCGCTACCAGCCTCTGGTACATACACCCCCCCTTCCATCGCGCTCTTATCGACCGATCGTTGTCAGTCGAATAACAGCGAGAAAGATCGCGAAAGCTCCGACGGCAGCAGCCTCGTTGCCGTTGATTTACGTTCATGAGGCTGATGAGAGGCTTGCGACCTCATCCCCCAAGATCCGCGCGAGAGAGAATATATTTAACGATCTCGATAGGCCGCTCGGGAGAAAAAGAAATGACCGGCTCTGCAGCGCTGGTAGAGATAAGACGCAAAGTATATACAGGGGGGGGGGGGCTCGCGTTAATCGATTGAAATACGATTGTTTTATTGCGGCAGTTACTGTTTTGTCGTTGCCTATTGCGTTCGTAGGTCTGTTAATAATTCAAAGTAAAAAGAAAGGATGATCGATGAAAAGCGGGAAAACCGAACGGAAGCTATTCTTCGAGGCCCGCGCGAGCCCGATAATTACCGGTATCTCATCCGTATAATACACAGCTCGGAAGCGCAAATAACCGGAACAATCAGATTCACTCAGATTCTCTCTTCCTCTTGAAGCAAATCAATATAGCGAGTGATATTCAATCCAACACGATCGTAACTCAGAATTGAAGCGCGTACGGAGATAGGGGTGTAGTTGACGGTGGTCGGGGGGTTTATGTAGAGTCGAGGTCGGTTGATCACCCGGTATATAGATCGGAGCGAGCGATGTTGCGAGAGAGAGAGAGAGAGAGAGAGAGCCGGGGTTCTCTCTCTGGCGGCGGGTAATTATCACTAACCATCAGCTATTTGCCGGGAATGGCTGATAATTGCCAGGTTGCGCCGCGGGGAGAGGCCGAGCGCGAGCGATAACCTGGCGCAGGCCCTCGGCAAGAGTACAAGGGAGAGAGAAAACGAACTCGTAGCCCCGAGGTGTTTTATCGCGCAGCAAGGAGGAACGCCGGGCTCCCTGAGTGAACCAATATTTGCCAACGATCTCTTTCTCTGTATATCTCGACATGCATCCGCGTGGAACTTTCTTGTCTCTCTCTATTTTTTCATTTTTCTCCACTGGAGAACGGTGTGCGTTAACTCGATTGGACTCGGCGTGACGGTTTAATTGTTTGGTGCCTCTTAAAGTTGAGCTGCGCGAGAGTTACACCAGGTAGCGTCGGTTAACCATATACCAAGCTCGTTGCGAGAGAAATTGTTTCTCTGGGCTCGCTTTTCGAGACTCGCTGCCGGACGTGCATTCCTTGGATCATCGAGTCAATACATACACTCGCACACGTACGTGCTTATTAAGCTAAAGCGCGTAATCGAGCGATTACTCAGGGAGTGTCCTTTTTGCTTTTAATTCTTAGAAGTACGGCTACTTGCCGAGCAGCGGTAATTGGATCCTGCGCTTCTAACGTCTCGTCTAATAATGGTATAATATACCGTTTACGGGGGAAATTAACCTCTTTTTTCCTTTCTGCCGATCTTTCCAAGAGCCTCTCTCACTCCCGGTCCCGCGTACCAAAGAGAGGGAGAGAGAGCCCCCGAGTATTTTGAAGCGCTTACGCTCGATAATCACATGTATTATAAATTTTTGCGAAATACCAAGCGAAAGCCATTTACCTTAATATCTCCGAAATCAAAAAGAGTCAATATGTCGTTTTCTCGCGCCATCGCGCAACAACCTATATTTCTCTCTCTCTCTCGTGACCGCGCGTATACACACATATGCATATCGGCGCGGGGAAAATAATCCGAGCTAAAGATCTACTTTTCAGTCTGTTACACCGTCGGCATAATTATACCGATCTCCAACCGATTTCGCGCTGTAATCAATATAATATAAAGTTCCACGATCATCAGCTGCGCCAAGAAGCGAAAAAAGAAATCGTCCAAAATCACCGAGTCTCTCTCTGGTTATACATCAGCCGAAAACCAAACGGTTCGCCGTACAATCCAGCTGGCGATCTCGGCAAAAGACATAGATCTCGAGATCGGCTCTCGAAAATCGCCAGGGAGGCATAATCTGTATAAACAAGGGGCTTCTAGTAGGCATCGATCTCCCATCAAAACTGGCGATCTTCTCGAGGGGAATATCTCGTGAAAAACGCACACGCGCGCAAAACGGAGCGGCAAACCGATTTTCCCGAGACGCAGAAAGCCGGGAGGCGTTGTAGGAGAGAAGGAGCAAACGCGTGCCCCCGTTCTATGGAGGCTCGTATCCCGTGGCGCCTGCACGGATCGCTCGGCTCTGGGAATCGAGGGCCGCTTTATTCAATAGGCGAGCCCGGCCACTCACTTAGCGGCCTCGGCAAACATGACATTTGCGTAATCGCCTACCAAATTGCAACCCACTCGCTCTCTTTCTCTCTCTTGCTGCCGGGAGAGAGAGCGAGAGAAGACGGCAAATTGCGCGCAAGCTTTCATCCACCTTTTTTTCAGTTTTTCTTTTAAGGATATCGCGGTGTACGGGGAGAGCGAGGGTAATTTCACGTGATGTGCTGCTGTCGTTTTTTTATTTCTTAAACTTGCTAGTCAATGAGCGAATATCGCCTTTTTTTGGCTGTTTCTCCCCCCCCTGCTTCTTAATTTGTAATATCTGCACTGCTGAGAAGGAAATGGCTTATGGCTTCATCGTAGATCGAGTTGAAAAAGCAAGAAAAAATAGAGCCTGCCGACGGGAAGGAGAGATCGTTATGTCGTTCAAGCTTTATCAAGAACGGACGTTTTTTTTGTAATTACGATTAACCAGTCTTCTTTTTTACTGTAATCTATACGTGGTGGTTTGTTGATCTAATTAAGCCTGCTGAACAATTCGATACAATTACGCATGTGTTTTAAGGGTATACGTGAATCGCATAATTCCAACTGTCAAAGGCAACGAGTCAATAGAGCGATTCCGTCTTTTCACAACCACACGCTTTAGAAGCCGTTCGCGCTTGGATGGTCACGAGCATAACGAGAAGAGGACAAAGACTTTGGTACATAAGAAGCAGCAGCAGGCTAGAAGCTTTAAGATCCCGTCTTGTAAATGACGGCTGTTCACGGCCTGATTACGGCCCAACGATCTATCCGAAGCGGAAGGTAACAAGGCGGTCCTCGATGATCGGGCACGCGCTTCTGTCTTGGCGCGCGGATATGCGAGTCCAATCATTTTTCCCTCCCCCCTTGCTCGGTCTCTGCTGCGTAATCTCTGCTCGGAAGGGAAAGCACCGGGCGATTAGCGAGAAGCACTCGGCTTCGGGCTCGAGATGATCATTAAGGCCGCAAGATCTTCCGGATGGCAACGATATGTACAACGCCAAGCGCGCTCAGGACTTTTTAATTGCAGACCGCAAGAGAGCTTGATGCTTTGAGCTCGTGCTCGAGCGAGATGTCGATTCTAGGGGGAGAGGGAAGAGGCTTGCACGATTGTTTGGCTGGATATGAATCTTTCGATGATGCAAGAGTAAAGGCGAGGTGAGAGGTCGATGAGATTGCGGCGCATCTGATGCGGAGATAAGTGATTTTTTTTGTCTTTTTTAAGAAATATTGAAAATTAAAATTTACGTTGTTGCTATTTTCTTGGGAGGGTTTGCCTTGGGAATTTATGCTACGGTCGGTTATTTACCAATGTGCGTCGGTATCCATTGTTTTGTTATGTCGGAGTGCTCACTCTCCCTCCTGCGAATTATACTCACAGATTAAGATTTACAGCTTTGAAATAGTCGCGTTTAAGTGCAATTTAGGACGGTCATTTTGAAATTGACTTTTAAATTTCGCGAACGAGCTATAGACGATAGATATTTTGCTGTTCGCCAAGTTTTGTAGATACTTGTAATTGCCTCGTTAAGTCCAAGAACTGATGCAGACAGATTGAAAATGACTATTTTACATTGATCGCTTGCAGTTGCGTGCATCATCAAGGCATTCCCACATTCATTCCTGCATCGGCATTTGGAACGATAGAATTACGCCAATCAGAGGATGTTTTATTCCATCTGGCCTTGCACACTTCTTTGTTATTTACTTTTTTTTTTTCAAAAATATCAAGGACTGGTAGGAAAAAAGAATCTATACGCGAATTCGGTAAGGTCCCGTTTCGCAAAAAAAAGGCAAACAACTCGTTAGCTGTGGCCATAAACATTGAAATACGCCAAGAAAATCCCAAGTAAAATCGTCCAAGTTCAGTTACAGCCAAGCAAAATCAAAAAATAAAAGAAGACCCAAAGAAAATACCAACTGGTCTCTTTTTCTCTCTCGAGCAAGCAACTCGTAGGCGCCTCTAGTATACAGATCGCAAGGTATAGGCTGTATCGGGCTTTTGCGAGCGTAGCGCTCGCCGATAAAACCCGCTTTTAGAACAAAGGCCGCGAAGGAAAAGAGAGTGGGTAAATCGGGGCCGATGGATATTCCGTAGAGCAAGAGAGCCAGGCTTTTTACCCATAAGCCTGCTCCCGTGAGGATAGCCTATCCCTCTCTCGCTCGCTCTCATCGCCACTGCGCTTACACGGCTACACAGCACGGGCTTCTCGAGGTGTCCCGTAATTTTCCAGGCAGCTCGAAAGCTCTCTCTCTCTCTCTCTTTCGCTCGTTCTCGCGCGCGGGATTTATACGCGCCGGGGTGAAATTGCCGGTGCGGATCGCTCGGCTCGCGCGCTAGGGCCTCCTCGTTCCCGGATAAATCGCGCCCGATCGATCATCCAATTCCGCGAGAGCCGAGCTGCATCAGGAGCCTGGCAAGAGGGAGAGAGATGCGCCAGTGCCGTTGTTCGCTCGCGTTGCAGGATGTGGGAACATCCCTGACTCTCGACTCTTCGCGCGAGTGTATACAGTGCGCGGTAGCTAGTACCGCGGCACCAGCTTCCTCTCGGTTGTCTATATCTATATCTGTATTGGTACTTTCTCAGCTGTTGACGCGCGCAGCAGAGCTGCTCAGTTGACGGCTCTGCGACAATAGGCGACACGCGGCTCTTGCTCGCTCGCTCGTAACGAACTGCTATTCGAATAATCCTGTAGGCATTTTCATCTGGAGCTACACGTAAGACAGTTGTACGAGAGTCTCGAGGAGTATTGTGCAAACGAGGAAGGGAACAGAGAAAGGAGCACGTTACCAGCAGCAGCGGACCCATGATCAATCAATAAAGCATCGCAAACGACTCATAAATCCGGAGCCGATGAGAGAGAAGGGGGGCAATGCGCACTTGGGCCTTGGCATGATCGGCCCTAATAACCGAGCATCCGCTCTCTCTCTCTCTCTCTCTCTCTCGGCGAGTACATACAGAGGAGAAATGCGCGCGCTTACGAGAGCGGCTGGCCCGGGCTCTGTCTGATAATGCGCGCGAGCCACGCGAGGCTACTCTCGATAATAACGTGGGACAGGAGGGCCGCGGTGCGCCGCTGCTCCCGGCCAGAGCCGCGCTAAACACACGTCTCTGGCGCCCGGCCAACTGGCCAATACGCTCGGCTACTGCGCATTTGCATTTCTGGCCCCCCCTATACTCTCCACGGGGATATGTACGAGAGCGCCCCGAGACGCACTTATTCCGGCCACCAACGCGCTTTTCCACAGATGTACCTCTTAGAGGCTGAAACCTGGCCCAGAGCGAACTCGTTGATTTCTAGACCGAGTTTCTACGTCTATCGGCCGCCTGGCCCTCAAGCTAAGTCTTCTTTTAGAAGCACTATTTCGCGAAGCGTTTCCAACCGACGTCCGCCAGACGATTGGGCCTGCCTTAGCACGAGGATGCTCGCAGCCAACGAAGCGTCTGTCGAGATCGTATCTCGTTAATGACCAAGGCGAGCCGTACTAAGAGCGGCCGAACGCTCTCGCGGTCTGTTTTGCCGAAAAACAAAGTAATTTCGCGAATAACGCAATCCCGCGCGAGTTTCTTTTCTCGAGCCCCAGCGCAGCAGACAATCGCCGAGGCACGCGCTCTCCTTCTCCCTCGGACTCGAGTGCAATAAATTTCCGAGCTAACGAACGCTCTCGGGGTCTACGACAGAAAGCCGAAAACGGGTCGGCCTATCTTCATCCGGGCGCGAGCAGCTCTCCGCTATTGAATCTCCCTCTCTCTTGCCAGCGAGAGCCGCGAGCAGAGCTGCTCTGGCCGATGCATCGGATGATAATTCCCGGACTACGACAACGACGACGACCAGAGGAGGACGATGGGGACCCCTCGTGTACACACATGACTCTTTTCCCCCTGTACCTCGCTCTCTTTCGAGGCGCGAGCTTTTCTTCTTCCGTCGAAATAACGTAGGAGACAACAGCTCTCGCTCGCGCTTGTATAGCGGCCCTTATTTTCTTATCTCTTTATTTCAGCTCGCGCTCCTTTCCTTGTTTTACGTCCACTTCTTTAAACTGCCCTCGCGCGAGCCGACATGACATTTCTCGTCCGTCCGTCTTTCGATTCTTTTTCCACGTGTCCTTTGTACTCGGGCTTGCAAATCCAAAATAAAAAAAAAGTAAGAAAAAACGTTCAATTTTATACACTGTAGCCGAGTGTTAAGAGGCTTAATAGAAAGAACGCGGACGGCTCGCTCATATCCCTGTACGTACAAATGTGTCGTAATGTTTTATTGTTTCGGCACGTGGCAATTTGAAAATCAACGGGGTCCGGCCGAAAATGATGCGTATCAATATCAATTTTAGCCCCGAGGCCCTGTATACGCGCCTTTCATACACCTACAACACGTACACATTGGAAATAAACGAGAGCCTCTCTCTCTCTCTCTCGCGATCATCGAATTTCGGCCGTAATTACACGCTGAAAACCAAACAGCGAGCGAGAGAGAAAGAGAGAAAAAGAAATAAGAGGAGGCGAAACAAAAAGAATAAAAAGAGAGAGATAGAGAAGAAGGAGAGTTTGAAAAACCACAAAGTGCACTTGGTCATCCTCCTTTGAACTCGTCCGTATCTGCCTGGTCTGCACTCGCTCGTTCTCTCTCTCTCACGAGCGAAGGGAAGGAATCAAGACACGCCTGCGGCTCGCGCGATATTGTAAACAAAATGGTACCAGTATTTCATTGGTAACCCGACACCCTCCATTCGAACCCACACGCGTCGTGCGCTCTCCGCGAACACACCGGCACCTCTACCTCCTCACCCTCCTCCTCATCGAGACTTCTTTCTCTCCCTTCACCCTTACCCCCCCCCCCCGTCCCTCTTGCCCCTCACGGGCTACAACATGCTCGCGGTCCGCAAGGCGGCGACGAGGGCTAATCTCGATCGCTCTCGCGCCGCCGTAACCGCTAACACCTCCTGCCGCCCCTCCTCGTTGTTTATGGTGTTCCCCCGGCAAGACTTGTCCCGGCGAATTAACGCGCCCTCGCCGCGAGAGAGAGAGAGAGTATCTCCAACGGCTAATCGATCCTAGAATGCTGTTCCGACCTCTCCGCGGCCCGTAATTAAACGCGCACCTCCTATATAATCAACGCCCTTATTGAAATCTCCTCCCCTCTACGCGCGGTCAACGAGTTGACAAGTATTTCGTTGTGTATGCCAACACGGAGGCGTTGGCCGATTTGAATGAGTCGAGACAAAAGCAAATAGCTCTCCTCCTTCCTCGTACACTTTCTCTCTTTCTACAGTCTCTGTCCCTTAGCATTATTTCACGATAAATCAAACGAACACACGAGAAGATTGTTGAAGGAGATAGAAGGCCGGAGTAGTGGGCAAACTGGCGTCTGGTAGCTCTCCTAATATTATATACCTGATTTTTCTCGGAAGAGTTTCATTATATTAGGGAAGGGGAATACACACGGCCAGCTGAGAGTGGCCCGGGAATTAAGACAAAACGTCACGTGAGCAGCCACACATTTATCTACTCGCTCTCTCTATGTGTGTATTCCGAGCTTTATACCCCCTCTCTGCGACCTCGAGAGAGTGAGGGAGAGAGCCGCTCTCTCGCTAGCCGATGTCTATCTAGTCTAACAGCATCTTTTAACGTAATAAGAATTTAAATTCCTGTTTCGTCCTCGGTCCCCGGGGCTTGATCGGTTCTTTTTCGGGGATTCGTCGCCCCGAGGCAATAAAACGAACGCGACGCGCGCACACACACAGAAAGAGAGAGAGAGAGAGAGAGAGAGTCAGGTCGCGCGCGCGACCGAGCGCCCGTGTATCTACATAAAAAGCCGCGCGCGTGCACTCACGTATACGCTCAATCGCAGCACCCCACCAGCCCCCTCGTTCACCACCAGCCTCTACTCCGACTTGTTATATTTAAATGCAACACAGCCGAACCTCTCCCCCACCCTCACCCTCTTTCCACCACGAGATCCTCCTCCGTTTGGCTTTTATTCGCTTTTTATTGCTCCGCAGCTTGTATGAGCTAAAGGATGTTCTTCTTTTTTTCACGTAATTTCCGAGGCGCATTTTGTTGCTTTTTTTTCCCCATTCGTTTTACTCCTCTTTCGACATTCCCGACTGCTGTTGCCCTTTTCTTAATTATTAACTGTTGCCCGCGCGACGCTTTCACCGGCCCAAACGGCATACGCTGTGTATATACGTACGGCGCGCACGATAGAGTTGTCGCGGCTTTTAAAATTAATATTCACCAAGATAATCTAGAAGCGACGAAACTTTGTACCGTTGCTTCTCTTATATAATAATTTAATGAAATTAATGCAGCCTTTAAATAAGACTATGAAAAATTAGGACGCAGCCAAGGATCGCCCCCGTAATTGGCGGCGACGTAAACAAACAGCCTGTTTCGCTTTTTCGTTTCTTCTCTTTCGCTCGAGTCACTCTATAGCAGTCAGCCGCCTAATACTCATGTTACGCATTAATGAGACAAGCCGAGAGAGGCACAGGGTGCTCTATACGTGCGACCACGTAAATTCCAACCGGATGGATACGGACAGATCTATACATCGGAGGACACGCGCTATCTACTCCCACAGATGGAGATCGAAGGGACTGGAACGCAATACGATTTCTAATTACCCAGCGCTTATACGGGAAAAAAAATAAACGAGAAAAGGGGGAGTCTGTGCTTATCGGACACACGCGATAACCGAGCGATGCGTCTCTCTGCTTTTCTCACGCGCAAACTTCTCCTTTTTGCTGCTTGTTCGCCAAGTGGTAGTGGGGGGGGGGCCGACGAGCAAATCGTTTAATCCCACTCGGTATAGAGTGTGGCAGGGGTGGGTAAGAGAGGCGATCGAGGTAATGACGGCCATAAACTGTAACAGGGCACACGCGCGCCCGTTTTCCCTCTCCCTCTCTCACTCGCGCTCGGTCGGTCGTTTGCTCTAAACCTACGGGTCCCCCGTAACAAATTGGGCCTGACAGCCCGAATAGCCCGGGAATCTGTTTGCCTTTTTTCTTTTCGCTCCTTTTTTCCTCTTTCCTCGCTCGCTCTACTCCCCCCCCTCCCGCCGTTTCTTCTCGCGTATACTCTTCCTCGTGGCTGCCCGCGCTTTTTTTTCTTCTTCTCCTTTTCGTGTTTCTTCGTCTTTCACGCTGTGGCTTGTGTGTCTTTTTTTTCCTCTTCTTTCATTTGCTGACTTTTGTTTTTATCTGTAATTCACGACGATACGCGGGTTTTTATGATTTTTTCACGGCGGGACGAATGAGACGTGCGCCCGCGCAACGGTAGAAAGAGAGAGAGAGAGACACGTAATTCATTAAGTTTATGGGGGCCTCGTTATCAAACTACACGCCCCTGATGGCCCTAGCGTATTTGTTGGAAATGAAGCGAGAGTGATGTGCGCATTCGCCGAAACGCTTGTACCATATCGCTCTCCGTTTGCTCGTATACACAACTCACGGATTTATCCTCTACACTGAAACAATAAGCTACTCGCGTTATATATATTTTTTTGTTTCCTCTGTATACATTTTCGCTCTCGGGCTATTAGCTTCTGCATTAGCATTCGTGCCACGTTAGAATTTCATTTATGGTTATGAGAGAGAGAGAGAGAGGAAGGCCGGGAATAAACGTAAAAATTAATAGTCTGTCGAATTGTATACCTGCTTCCTCGGCGTCGACGACGCGCGAAGGATATGTATACGCTGCGAGTCTCCCGAGACGCGGCCCCGAGGGCGGAAGGGAACAGATGAGTTTTGGGAAAAAAAAAGGAAAGGTCGGACGTGGATACGAAGAAACACAAGCTGAGCAGCGTTAGAGGAGCGTTATGGAATTAGCTAAGGATCTACGGTGTAATTATTACGCAAGCTCAAGTCCCAATGCCGCAATGATTCCTCTACTAAACCTTCGGCCGCGTTATAACGTTATTTCGGTTAAAAAGAAATGCGAGATCCGAGATTTTCACTCCAGACTGTACTCTCTGGCCCGAAATTCGGGGGGCGCATATCCCGGGGCTAAAAAAAAATTAAAGGAGGCGGAAGAAAAGAAAAGCGCGAGAAGCTACACGAGGCTGGGGAGCTGCGAACGAGGAGCAAGCGAAGAACGAGAGAAGAGAGAGAGACGACGGCTGGATCATTTCCGAGAAGCGGGCGCGTGTAAAACATTGCTTAAAATCATGCTTTCCAGTGGTGTCCGGGTATGTGTGTTGGCTGCGTGTGCGGGAGGGGGGCGGCGGCTAGGGGGGAACAATGGTCCGCCACGAGACTGATGGCTTCCTCCTTCCTCTCTCTCTCTCTCTCTCTCTTTCTCTTCTATACTCTTATCCATCGCCCGGCATTTCTCTCTCGACATTCTCGTCTGCTATTTTTTTTCTTCTTCCATCGTCTCTTCTTTTCGGCGGAGGCCAGGCTCCGAAATGCGATTTTGATTGGTGCCGTTATGGATCCTCCGCTGCGCGCCTACTTGCTTATGCGCAACCGAAAATCGTCCAATTCGCGGATTTATGTATAAGTTTATGTATAAGTTAATAAATTAAGTCGAACAGAATTCAAATGAGCATTAATCAGTTGTGTGTGTATACAGAGAGAGAGCGAGCGAATAACTTCACAGCTCATTGACGAGGAGATATTTTAAATAAATCACGAAGAAGAAGAAGAGTCGAGAGGGTAAGAGGAGAGCCTCCGAAAATTACGTCGTCGTTCTCGCTTTATATATTCCCAGAGTCCGAGAGAGGCGCAGAGTGGAGCTCACTTACCGGCTATTCATCCGCGCAGGCCGAGCAAAACGTAAGCGTAACGAAGCATTGCGGGTGAATCATGCATGCGCGAGCTCTCCCTCTCTTTCTCAGCGCAAAAATAATGATCAATAAGTTCTTCACCCCCGCTCTCATTCCAAAGCAGCGTCAGCCCGTTCTCTTGCGGTCTCTACACAGTCTCAACCGCGCGCAACCAGCTGAAAAGTGTATAGGCCGTGAAATGATCGTTAGCAAATCGTTGCCGATGCAAATGAGCGCAGAAGCCTTTCGTGCTTTCAACGCTCGAGAGAAAGAGCTACTCCGGTCTGATACATTGTTCCCGCTTTTTCCCCGAGTTCCCTCTCTCTCTCTCTTTTGCCCCTAATCTTTCCTCGTCGACTCGCTAATTCGATAGGAAAATTACAATAATGGTGAGATCTCTCCGTGGCAAGGGTACTTCTCCTCGTACAAATGCGAGCCTCGATATTACACGCTCGTTTATCACGAAATTGACGCTGGTCAATATCGTAGCTGCAAATTTGAACAAAGATACTCTGTACATAGTTTTTATGTAAACAGAAGCTGCTCGGGTGGAAGATTAGGAAAAAACACCGTGGGAGTGGATATTTACGAGAGAGAGAACTTAGGTTTATCGGGATAAGGGGGATGAAGAGAGGAAAAAAGGTAGTCCGATAAGGATGAAGAGGGGAGAGAGCGAGAAAACAATGTTGCGCAACACACGCGTCTTCAATTCGGCTTCTTCTTTCAGTAGTAGAGCGACCAATAATTGAAAGTGAGAAAGACCGAGGGAAAGAGAAAGAGGAATGCAGGAAAGGAGTGAGAGGGTTGTAAAAAAGCGCGAACGCGGTAGGAGGAAATAGAGCGTCGGAGCAGGCGGACGACGGCGCGTGTATACCTATAGAACGAGCCGAGAGTGCGCAAAGTGGCTCCGCACGAACGGTAGAGAAAGAGAGGAGGAATCGGTAGGGTTAAGAGAAGGGCGAACGAGATATCGAAAGGGAGGGAAGAAAGAAAAGAGAAGAGAGCGCGGAGAGCGGGACAAAGAGCGAGAGAGAGAGAGAGTGCGAAGGGCCAAACGAGGAGCCCCGAGTGAGAAAGCCGAGAGAGGAGAGGTAGGACGAGACTGGGATAGCTGGGGGCCGCTGCCGCTACAGCGCAACCTACCTACCAACCTCTCTCTCTCTTTCCCTCTCTCGTCGAGAACTGCTAATTATGTAAATTGCCGGTGTAGCAAATTACCCTCACAGTTTGCGTTCATTCTGCACACAATCCGCACAACGAGGAGAATGCAGCTCTCTCTCTACCCTTCCTTCTCTCTCTCTTCCTCGTCGGCAGCTTACTTACACACTCCCGCACGCATACACACCCCGGAGTCGGAATCCATCCTCTGCTCTTACACTCGCGCCACCGACGCCCACCACTATACTCCCCTCGTCGTTCCGTACGTGTAGCTACACTGCTTCTCCCCTCCTCTCTAGTCTCACCACTGCCTCTGGCAACTTTTCTCCTCCGCTCCTCGGCCCTTCCTCGTTGACTCTCTTTTTCTACCCCCTTGGACTATTTTTCTTTTTCTCTCGTTTTTTTTTCTTCATTGCGATCCCGAACTTTATCTTTTCCCTTTTTTTCACTCTCGGTAAGGAAGAGAAGAGAGGTTGGCTCTCGCGCTTTCCTTTTTGCGGCCGAGTTTGTGAATTTCCGTGCGGTTATTTAGGGCTGTTTGAGCGAAATTGGCGGGCACGAGGAGGAGCTCACTCTCTCTCGGCTTGCAGCGAGCCTCGGGGATTTTGCCATCTCTCTCTTTCTCTTTCTCTTTCGCGAGCGGTAATGAAATCTGAAACTTTTTTATTGGCGGTTATTTGGAGATTTGGCGCCGAGTCGAGGAAAGAGAGAGGGGCAAACTCGTCCGGAGATTTACGGGTGTATTATTCGCCGAGCGCGTTTGAATTAAATGATTTCGGAATGGCCAAAGGCTCCCTCTCCTCGACTCTGCTCTACGATGCTGGATTTTATTATCGACCCGAGCAAGAGAGAGCATAAGCCCGGTATATTTCAAAGAAACCCAGGAGATTTCACTTTGAAAATCCTTCCCTGAAACTACGGGGCCGGCTTGTATCTTCGTGGAAAATTGACTTTCCGAAACGCATAACGTTGATGATCCGTCTCATTGGTTGCGCGAGGCCGAGGCGATTACGCTTATACCCGCGTGTAAAACCAATTGTCCAAAACAAACACTCCATTTGCGTAAAATATTCCAGGTATATACGGTATACACGTTGCGGAAGGAAAAGGGCCATTGGCGCAGAGGCAGGGCTGGGGAGGGAGCAGCAGAGCGCTCGAACGAGCTTTTAAATTGGATTAAATGGAGCGAGAAATTTCGCGAACAAATTGCGCGGCAATTTGCCGCGAGCAGGGCTGGAGGGGGGGGCGAGGGAAGCCACTTACAATCCAGGTAGAGGGGTATTTGCACAGAGCCGCGAACGCGCACACGTAACGCTCCCGATGCAAATCGCTCGGGCGGCAGAGCCTCCCTTCCTCCGTCTCTCTTTCGAGAAACCCATGCTCCTCTTGGCTTTCATCCTCTCGCGATACGCACAGACACTCTGTGCATATCGAAAATTAAAAGTCTCGTGTAATTGCGCCTACACTCCGCAGAGAGAACTACCTACTCGCCAGCGGAATTTACGAGTTCATATATTATTCGCTGGGGGGAAAAACGAGTTGTACGTACGCCTGCGTAAAAGTCGGCGTAATCAGGGCCGATTTCTCGCTCTCTTTTTCTCGCTTTCGCATAAAACTTTTCATTAAAAAGACCGGGCGCGCTCGATTGAATCGTAATATTCGCGCGTTTGCAAGGCCTCAACGTCGGCCAATAAAACGCACGAGGTATAGAGAGACAGTCTCGAAACAATTAATCGCGAAGCGAATAAAGCGCACGCGTACCCAAGTAGAACGGACCGCGATTGGAGATTCGTATCCGTCAGTTCCAGCCAAGATTAAAACTTCAAAAAAGGGAGCGAGAAAGAGAGAGAGAGAGAGAAATGCAATACCGGATGCCGGGAGGTGAATGAAAAAAAGAGGGTGCCGGAGAGGTAGGCTCAAGCGAGAGAGTAGCAGGCCAATTAGCGCTGGATATATGTATACCGGGCGCGCAATAACAATTAGCCCTCGCGGCTACTGAATATTAATCGGCGACCTCTCGCCTGTCAAACCTTGCTCGCGCTCTTTCCCGCTGCAGCCCGGCTATGCGCGGCTATTAATTACATCAATCATCCTCGCTACGACGTGAAAATAATAAATACCCCCGCTTGGACACTCTGTCTGTCTGTGTGTGCAGTGCAACTAGCATAGAAGGTCGTTCTCCAGCAGGATTACGCAATGCTCGACTGAAAGGTGTCGCGATTATGTATAGAGTGCTGCTCTCTTGATACACCTCACATACCCTTCAACGTGATCCGATCGCGGGTTCGAGCGAGCTGATAATACCGTAACGAGCTAATTACAGCTTTGTTGTGTAGAGCACGGTGCACAAGAGCCATCGTCGCGCTGTAGAAAAAATAAACCTTCCCACAAAAGCCAAACACGCCGAATCAATTAGTAACTCACGAGCGAGAGAAGAGCTGATAATATATAGAGAGCGAGCGGGGCTATTATACTTATAAGCAGCGTATAGGTAACGCGTTGGCTTTTACCACCTGCAGACACACCGGGGTAAAAAGGTGAGTAGGAGAATGAGAGAGGGAGAGAAAGATAGCTGTGTTCTCAAGGCCGGGAGTAGGGCTCGAAGCCCTCGGGCGTTTGCGCAGTGTGTGAGAGAGAGGGAGAAGGTAATCTGATGAGTTATATCGCCGTGGCGTCGGCAAATCGGCAGTGACCTTTCGCCGGCGCCCCGGCAAATTGCACCGGCACGAAGTGTCGATCACGATGGGAGAGAGTGGAGGGGGGAGCAATTGCCGCGGCGCCGGTGTAATTGACAAAGACTCGCGCGCGTCTCTCGCTTAGCCTACTTTTCAATCCAGCGCGAAATCGTCGCTGAAGAGAAAGAGAGAACGAGAAGAGGAGACAAGTTGAATATGTCGAGGGATTGTCCAGCCAGGTGCGGAGGAGAAGCGAAGGTCTCTCTGTCGAAATGAGTTTTTGAACGTGATTGACGGGAGATAGGCGCTGATTGATACGCGGCTATTAGAATATGTATATAAGCCTTTTAACTCTAGTGCGCGCACGGTAGCCTACTTCTCTCTCGTTCTCCTTCCGACCTCATCTAATATATCCGCGCGCGCTCTAACATGGACCATATACGATTATCGGGCTTGATAAACACGGGAGTATAAGTTAGTTAAGCTCGTGACTCTTGTGTGTGTGTATGTGCCTGGGTATAACGTTCGTGGCTACTGTACAAGCTACCATGTGCCATTTTATTTTTTATCGCTACCGAAGAATGAGAGCAGTTGTTTTTTCTTTTCTTTTTTTTTTAATTTCTGGGACGTGCGCGCGTCGTACGGGAGTAAAAGTCACGAGCGACAACTGGTTTCTGTATATAGTTTCTCTTTTTGGCTTTGCTATTGGTAGGGGTCCGCATCGGTTTTTCGGTCGCGAATGGTATAGTGTTTTGGCTGTTTTAATATGGCAGCGCCTGTCGCGCTTGACGAATAAAAAAGACGAAAGTCGTTTGAATTCTATACGCGTGAATGTGTGTGTAGACCTTTACGAGGCGCGCGACATGCGCGGCCAGGTTTCTTTAGCTTTTCAGAGGCTTTTTCGTGTTGGAATTAGACTGTGCATTGAGAGAATAAGGTATTATAGGTGTAAGGGGGGGGGCAGAGGTATAGGTGAAATAAATACTCGAGTTTTATGGAGTTGTGATATAATTTATTTCGCTATAATGTCGCTAGAACACGAACTAAATCTTTTGATCGCCTTACAGATCTACGAGTCTCTCGAGATACGTCGAGTAAAATCACATTTCTTTATTTACACATTATTTACAGGCGTGTCGCTGCGGCGATTGCCGCGTGCGGGGGGGCCACGCTGCGGTTCGCACGGCTCGAAAATTTTTCTTCGCGCCACCGTACGCTATTACAACGCTTTAGCTGAGGCGCCTCAGCGAAACATTTTCGCGCCTTCATATTTATATTTATATATTTATACTTTTTTTTCATATATATATATATAGCTCTATAATTATTATTTTTACACACCAGACATCACCGGCGACACGCTCGGAGTCTCTCGTTTATTCATACTAAATAATTTAAGTAACTCGGTCGATACAATTCGCAATAATCATTTGCTTGTCTTTTTATACTTGTTTGCTTATTTTTTTCTCCATTTTTTAAAATCGTCTTATAAGTTTTAATTCTTTAATTCATGACATCCATTGCGTTAAAAATGAAATACTGCTGCAGCTGCTGCTCGAAAATTGTGAAAACACGACTCTCTCTCTCTCTTTCTACGTAATAATTCACGTCCGAATTACATTATCGGGCTAAACACACTGGGCTTGTGAATCGTCGTCATCTTCATTTGGCACACACTCTCGCCGCTCGTCCGAGCACTTCGACACGCTCTCTTCGATAGCAGTCGGATAGAGCTCTCTCTCTCTCTCTCTCTCTCTTTCTCTATTTACAGGTGCCAGCACGCGAGGCTGCGTCGTCGGGCTGCACTTCGCGCCACCATCATGGAAGCTCGCACCGATCGAGGACCTTATGTACACACGTCGGCGGAAATTGTCTCTGCTCGCCTGGAGAGACAATTGAACGAGCCAGCCAGTGTCGAACGTGTTTGTCCAGGCGCGCATATGTGCCGTCGCACGTACTAGGATTAGTTGGCATCTCTTGATTTGTCAGGGAGGGTCAACTGCTGTTGGCCAACAGTTCTAAGGTGTCCTTACGTCTCGCAAAAATTCCTAATTAATTTAACGCTCGCTTTAACCTCGAGAGCAAGCCTCTCGTTGAAATCGTCGACAATCGCCGTTGCCGAGGCTCGGGGATCCATTTTGCTTCGGTAACTTTAAACCCCCGAACGATCCTCGGAACAACAATAACAGCAGCAGGGGCCGCTGATCAGTCCTCCTCCTGACTTTGAAATCACCGAGTTGCACGTGTAATCGCGTAGCGCAGCTCGAGGTGAGCGGGGGAGCTGGCTACGTTCGGATCCAGCGGAACCCGACACTAATAGCTCTCGGCAGCTATCCCTCTATCTTTTTCTCTCTCGAGTGCTTTGCCCAGAGAGCGCTTCCGATTGGGCGCCCGCGAGGAGGATGATCTCGCTGATGCTGGACGCGGCTCTTAGTCCAGACAAAGCACGTCCAGCTACGCTTCCGAGCCGCTCGAGCACTCGTCGGCCTCGGGATCGATCGGCTCGTCGTCCTCGTCGTGCTGGTAGTCGCCCGTCTCCTGCTGCCACTTGCTCACGTGGTGGGTGTTCTTGTTGGCCGCGCCGTTGCCGTTGTTGTTGGCCGAGCCGTTGTTGCTGCTCGAGTTGTTGCCGCTGCTCGAGCTGTTGCCGCTGCCGCCGCCGGACTGCTGCTGGGCTTTGGCTTCCTCCTCTTGCTGCATCCGCTTGTGCTTCGTCCGTCGGTTTTGGAACCAGACCTTCACCTGTGACAAAAAAGAACAAAATGTTTTTGTTAGATTGTTGCTTGCTCAAAGTCCTTGCGTTAACTTTCAATTATTAGTACGAACGATCAAGATATGTCGATTGATTTTTTTAATTCTTAATTCAGTATAGGAGTGTCAGTGTACGCGAGAACACAATACAAGTTGCATATAGAATGAAACTGAGCTAACAAAAAACTGCCAGACTCATTTATCAAGCATTGATATACCGAACAAGCAGTTGAATATCAGTTAACCGGCAGATGCGTAAGTAAAGATCGTTACAGCCATATGTAATATGAAGGACAAAAAAACTCAAGCAATATACATCATAGGTAGATGGTCGCGGGAACCAAAAGCGCAAGTCGCCGCCATCTTTAAACTTCGCATGCGCACTTTGGGGTTCGCCCAGATGCGTCAGAAGAGAGAGAGAGAGAGAGAGAGAGAGAGAGAGAGACCCTGGATCGATCCCCCCACAGAGTGTATGTGTGCGCCTCCAAAACGAATTAGGGTGGGGTGTCTCCGACAAATGAAGTAGCAACTACTTTGCCCCTGCCTATTTTTCCCCCTAAGGACAGATTAAGAGAGAGAGAGAGGTTGTGACAATGTCAGCGCGACCAGTATCTCCAGCAGCACAATGGCCCTCCATTTCCCCCCTCGGTTTATAAGCCGGCAAAGGGTGTGCGCCGAGAGCAGAGTGCGTGTACCTCGACGGAAACGCTTGGGCTGGCTCACTCTCTCTCTCTCTTCGCGTCATCGTTTGTCCTTTTACTGCCGTCTATATAGCGTCCCCTCCCCCATTGTTCGAGCCTTAGCCCCTGCCAAAACTCGCGTGCAACTCTCGCCGAACTGGCAAGCGTAATGATCGGCTGGGAACCAAGCACGCGTTAACAGCCAGAGATGATAAAGAAGGGGAGGGCTGCTTCAAAGCCACGATATGTTCAATGGAGGTCTTTGGAATGAAGGATCGAGACGAAGGAGAGAGGAAGCTGACTTGCGATCCCTTGCTCCTTTTCTGTATTATTACAGGCAAAATGTTTATTTATCATTATTCTTTCGACGCCCCGACGACCTTGCGCCGATCAAGGAGTTCATTAAAAGGAGCGTAGAAAGGAAGAGCCGAAGAAACTCCGAGCTCTGCGAACACACCTCGTTCAATCGTCTATCGCCGTCATTATCGCCGAGTCTTTTTACGTCTGAGTTGAAGAAATTCAATCTTTTTTAAATTGAAATTCCATCGCGGAACATTGAAGCCTGTATACATCGTTGAACCGATTGTAAATTGTACGAGAGCAAAGACGAATTAAATCGAAATTCAGGCGGAGTACGCCCCGACGATTTTATCCATTAGCCGGAAAAACAAATTCATACGGTTACGAAAACTACGCTCGAAGGGGGGCGGGGAAGAATCATAGTCCCAGTATATACATAGTATACACATATACAGTCGAGATAAGAAAATGAACCTCAAATTACCATAATCGCATTAGAAAAAGGCACTAGCCAACGAGAGATAGACAGAGTCGGGCCTCTCCCACAGTCTACTGCCCGCCCATATAGTCCAGTCGTATACGACGTCGCGTCCCCTATCCGCATCGGAGTCGATAAAAAGCTTCCGAAGAGAGAAAGAGCCCGGCTGCTGAAGAACGACAATATCGTTCCGGCAGGCGAACGGGAGAAGGAGAGTGGAGGGGAGAGGGAGCGATGGCAAAGAAGGGAGACACACGCGCGCGGATATATCGAGCCAATCGCGGCTCCCTTTTCCTCCGCTCCACCAGTGTAACGAGCGAGAGCCACTTAGCGAGCGATTAACCGAACAAATAGAAGCGACCCCCGTTTAGCAGCCGAGCCAGCTCCCCTCCCCCCCATACACGTATAAGCCACTACACGCGCGCGCGCCCAAGAATCATCTGCCTGGGCAAGAAGAGAGAGGGAGAAAAAGAGCTATATACTCGAGGTCGCGGAAAACACAATTCTCGTCCCCCTCCTAGCCTCCCTGGCATACTCTCTGCTTGTTCAGCCCCCTACTACGCGTCGAAGAGAGAAAAGGAGGGTGAAAGCTAGCCGAGCGATGAGCGTTAGCAGACTCGAGATTCCAGCTCGTTTAATCGAGTTATAGAGCCTTAGCTCAGCTCGACGCTTCCAACCCCCCACCCTTATACTCGGTTTTATTCTTTTCTCCCCCCCTCTTCTACTCGAACTATAGCGACGCCCATTTGGTAATCGCACCCTCGGGACAGAAGCTTTGAGGGGTAGTAGTAGTGCTGCTCTCTCATCCCCGTTGCCATGGCAACCCCGCGTTACCGGATTGGCTGCTGCCAGACTCGTGGATTCTGGTCACGGGGTGGCAAACGGCGGACACACCCCAGGGAAAGAGAGAGAATATGAGCGTGACCAAAGGAGGGGATGAGAGCGAACTCTCGGGATGTGAAGCGTCACGCGGATTTGTGGCTTTGGGCGTTTTTGGATTATGTGGGCATGCAGAGAGAGCGATGGTGATTTTTGTCTTTTTCTTTTTTATTTTTTGGTTCGATCGATTCATATCCTATTATACAGGGGGTATTGGTACTGGCTTTTCTTCTTGATTTCTTTTCGGGGAATGAAATTTTATTTGCTCCCTCTTGAATCTTTGGATTCATGAATTGATAGTGTCGTCGTCGACGGAAAATATCATCCCAGAAACATTGCGAAATTCCAGCGAAGACACGGTAATAAAAGCAACAATAATCAGATCATTAAATATTTATTACCAGCCGCGTAAGGTCTCTCATAGCCATACGCAGTTGGGCCATCATCGATGCGCACTTTCTCCGGCGAAAAGCCACATCATCGGCTCGTCATCGTAAACGCTCTCCTCTCGTAATTGAATGTACACCGAGTGTGCGCTCGAGAGCTCGTTACGCCGACTCAGGCGCGAGAGAAAGAAACTCGGCAGTCGGCGGGCCCCCATTACGCTAGCGATATTCCCAGGAAGCAATGCCGGGGGATCGGGAGAGGAGGCGTCGTAATCGCGGCTAGAGAGCTCGTTTCGGGGCGCGAGAAAAAAGAAGCCGGGAAGCTTATTACGAGCAATTCCGAGCAGCAGAAGAGCGAAAAGGGCTAGGCTTTTCTTTTATATCCCGATCCCGGGGAAACATCCTGGTTCTCTTGAGTGTGTTCCAAGGTGTGCGTGTGTTTGAGCTATAGCAATACCAGGGCTCATCGGTTAATGGTGTGTCAAGGGGGAGGGGGTTGTGGTATAGTAGAAACCAGGCAAAAAGCTAAGCCGGTAAATTGTCTTGAGAAAACGCGGGCTTCCCTATATCGACGCTAAACAATCACTTTCACGGCATAAACCGAAACCCGGGGGGGAGGTGGTGGGCGCTCTGGCGCTGCTGCGGGTTGCCACGATCGATCTTAGAAAGTACACATAATGCTGCGAGCCGAGGCCCAGCCGTTTGAGATATCTCTCGGGGGCCGGAGCATAGCTGCGGCGGTCGCGGCAGCAGAGCGCGCTCTCGTTGATTGTAATAATTTTATACATTTCGATGTAATGCCTTCGATAATTGGATAATGGCTGAGCGCGCGCGCGCGCCGGGCAAGCGAGGCCAGAGGAGGCCAGGCAAACAGGGAAGGGGTCAGAAGTTTAAAAGAAGAAATTACTCGACAATTTTCGACTCTTGCGCCCCGCAAATTAGGTCCTTTTTAGTTAGCTTATTACCGAGCAATTGGATATCCGTGTAATTAGCGTCGCTCGTAATCAAGAGCCCTGATATACCGATTGCTATCCCTCGAAAAAGCAAAAAACAACAACAACAAAAAGAACCAGCCGAGACTCTCTTGAACGCGCGTCGATCGCTATCGCTCTTTCTCTCTCTCTTTCTCCATCGCACGCGCGGACGCACGTAGTGCGCGGGCAATTTGCAATTAATCGACGCGAACAATTTACGTTCTTAATCCGACTTTATATCTGGCGATCGAGCAAAATTCTCGCCGCGAGAGAAACGTGTAGCCCCGCGCGCACTGCCGAGCGCGAGAATCGAAGAGGAAGAGAGAGAGAGAGAGAGAGAGCCACCTTCCGCACATAGGGGACGATGAAACGAGAAGGAAAAGGGGGGGGGAGTTGGTGGTCAGCGCGTCATGCGCGTATAAGGCGCTGGGCTGTCAGCGCCTTCAATTACCATCCGCTCGGTCCGTCGCTCGGTTAGCACGTCGCGCATACGAAGCGCACTCGGGCGCCTCTTCGTCTCTTTCTCTCTCTCTCTCCGCTCGATGCGTATCGCGCGCATATACGTGAGTAAGCTTGCACACACCGACGCACTCGGCTCTCCCCCCCTTATCTCTCCGGGCCAGTTATACACGTACATACGCACGCGTAGCTGAATATACGTGTGTAGATTGGCGCGCGAGGGTTGCGGAGGAAGGGGTTTACGGAGTGCGAGAGATGAGGCCAACTGCCTCGGAGCGAGAGCTCATTATCTCACCTGACCGATCGACACTCGTGATTTCGCTCTCGCGCATACACTTCCCCCCCTCCCTGCCTCGTCACCCTTATATTCGAACGCCTGTCGTATTCGATCTGCAGAGACGCCCAACAGCCTCTCTCGCCATGGGCTGCTCCTGCTGTCTCACCCTCCCTCCCCCCCCCCTCTAGCCTCTCTCGGTACTTTATTATGCAAACGGCCGATCTGCAGTGTCAACTCCGCTCTCAAGAGAGACCGAGAGAGCGCGTACTCGTGTTTCCGAGATACGCCAGATGGGAAGTGAAGAGAAGCGCGTTCCACCTCCCGATTTCACGAGCGATATTATATACAGCGTCTATACGCGTATGTATTGGCAGAAGGACGTTATTTTACAATTAACCCGCGGCTGCCGCGCTCTCTGCTGCAATCTTGGTATAGTGATTATTTACGCGTACGCATATACCAATGCAGGATACGAGAGCCCCGTGCCATTAGGCTCTGTATTTCGGGCCGGAAATTCATGTCGACTTCGCGGTCTCATTAATAATTTTGCGCGTACTCACACACACGCATGGAGTGCAGCAGGCATAATATTGATCACGCGATAAGTCCATCCTCGTTGAGAGTCATTCGTCGCGGCCGCTAATTAATAATCCAATTAAAGCCGGCTCTCCAGCTCTCGAGATACATCGGTGAGGGGGAGGAGAGAAAGAGACGCGAGGCTTGATTGATCGAGGACGCGGGCCGATGGCCGCGCGGAAGCGGCGCGTAGTCTCTCCGTACACTTCGCACCTGCCTCGGCTATATCCATATTTCGCAAGTTGCTTCGTGTGCTTTGCGAAACGGCCCGCTAGACTGACGCACACGAGCTACGAGACGAGGCGCGCGTGTGCGTGAGAGGGAGAGTTGATGGCTTGCAAAACGCTCTGGCGTTGTTGGTTTTCTAATTAATCTAAATCGACGCCAAAGGCGACGCCTGGGAGAGAGAGAGACACGCGCGCTTGGGAAACGCGTGACTTTGCCTCCGCGGCAGTTGTAACACACGCGTCTTTAACGCGGCGCTCGCGCGTCCACCGCGATCGTTATACATATACTCTTTCTTTTTCCTTCTTTTTCACTTTCTAATTGATTCGGATATCGTGTGCGCTGTGTAATTATGGCGGTTTTTTTTTACCAAGACGTTTAAAAATGCGTTTGCTTGCGCGCTCGAACGGGACTTGAGGTTTGAGCACGAGCGAGAGAGAGAGAAAGGTAGATATATCTCGCGAGATTGTTGTAATTAATGGTTTTTATCTTAATTAGCGATTTATGAAAGGACCGACAAATAAGAAAAAAAAACAGTTAAGAGAGTCGCGCGGACTAATTTTTCGTCGTCTGATCGATGTACGTAATATTTTTATTATGCGCCGGGGGGACAATCAATTATGGCCAATCTGAAAGAAAACGAGGGAGGGAGAGAGAGAATTTCAAAGTTGGCGAGTGCTTGAAATAATTTGCAAATTCTTCGCTCGGCGCTACTCCGATACGGCCCTTATTCCGCGCGGGCAAACGATCGATAAGCATTTTTTCCATATGCCCAACACGCCCCGTTGAAATGGCCGAGCGATTAGGCTCGTAAAGCCTCATTATCAATCGGCGCTAAAGCCAGGCTATTCCTTCTCTCTCTTCTACTCTCTCCACAGCGTCACGGCTCATTGGCGCGAACTAGTTTTGAAACGGCCCCGGAAAATCGCTCCTTCTCGCTCTCGGGTCATATTAAAATCTGTCCCGTGCTCGATCGCGCCGCAAATCTAATAAAACCAAATTACACGGCACACACAGCGAGGCTTTTAAAACGAGCGAGGCTAAGGAGGGAGAAAAAACGTCGGCGTAATATCACAAGAAATTACAGGCGTCGCGGGGAGAACGAGTTCCCCCTCGACCCCCTCTTCGCAGTCTAACTGGGAAAAAATCTTTTAATTAAACTATTTTGCGGCTCGCGCGACTTTCCCGTCTTACACTTGGGGGATAAATTAAAAGCACGCCGGGCTGTTCTTTTCCTCTCCGCGCCTACTTTGTTTAATGCCTAAACGACGAACGCGGTTACACTCTGGCGACTTAATCTTTTATTACCTTGGGCGCGCGCGCGCACATCGCCCTTTGGCCGAGGAACAATATTCCGCGAGATGGAAAAAGAAAATTGATTTTCGCTCGTCGCCGCTTATGCACCTTATTTTCTTTTCTTTCTCGCGCGGCTTCTCCTACCTCTTCTTATTTTTTAATGGCAAAACTCGGCAAACTGCATTTCGTAAATTGCGCAAAAATCGATAAAATTCTCTCGTAAAACTCGCTTTTAATATTCCGCCCTCTCCCACCGGAGATCGCTATCTTTCACATTAAACAAACCGATAATTTTCAATAAACCGCTCCGAGCCAAGTACGCTCACACATACACACACACGTCCCTAAACCAGCTCGCGCGTCCCTGGGCTCAAACAAAGGTGCCAACGTCGTCCTTCATCCAGTAAAACCCCGTTTCTCCCCCTCTATACACAGCTTTCACGCCTCGCCATGACACCCGGGGTGAAAAAGAAAAAAAAACGCAATATCGCTAGAGCAAACACGAGGCGGCGCAGAGTCCGTGCTGATTTTTGTCGCCAGCGCTCGCTGTAAATAAAAAAAAAAGAGAGGAAAAAAAACGAAATGAAAGAAGAGCGGAGTGGCAGTCGGATCCGCGGGTGGTAGTACGCTCGCGCGCTATTTGTTCCCGCCCCTGCGGCGAGAGTCGTCCTCTAGCTGAGCTTAATCCCCTCGATACGCGACGGTCACGCTCTCTCGGTGTACGTTATATTTTTAATCCCCCTCTCTTACCCACCCTTCCCTTCGCGCTAAATAATCCGAGAGGACGAGCTTGTTATTTTTCCATATATCCCCAGCTCTCGTTTGTACGTATATCTATATGTTTGTAGCGCTTCTCCGGGCCAATTTTATCGCTCCGGGGACTACGGGCATTCGCACGTACGCGACATCTATATTTTTTCGGCTTTTCGGAGCCATATACCGGATAAATAACGATCGGAATACATGCACTTTTTTCAATTTGTCACGGCTCCCTATACCTTTTACGAAGTATACTTTTCGAAGCGTCTGGAGTACGCGGATCGTTGACGAATAAACGTGGAGGAAAAAACTTTGGTGTACGTTCAAATTACAGCTCTCTATGAAAGTGCGACTTGTGAAACCGTAATCGAGGCGTTCGCGTGCACGTGTCGTTTTCCTCGCGCGTCTACGCGCTTAGAAAATCAAAGCGAATCGAGTGCGGGCAAGTTACAAAACTCGCCTGGCCCGGCGAGCGCTGTTCGTTGCGTCTTCCAACGCCACGATCGTCCTTTCCTCGTCTTATTGATTCTATAATTGACGAGGTTTTTTTTGTGTACCAGCCAACACAACGCAAACACAGCCAAATAAACGCGCAGAAACTAAAGTTATTTCCTGACAATAACGACAGACTTTATTGTCCTTTGCCGAGCGCATTATAATTTCGTTAAATTATAAACGTTACTTTTTCTCTCTCTCTCCAAATTCATAAATCACGCCCGAAATGAATCTCCGGCAATACATAATAAAAATATATACACGAGCTAATCAAAATTTCAAATGAGCCTCCTCGCGATGAACAATTAATCAATCGCGTCGATCTAAAAATACCAATTTTACGACGTTGTGCTGGCATTTCTCGTCAATTACGCAACGAGCCTTTCGTCCGCAGCACAGACACAGACACAGACACACAGACATTATACGGCCGTCGTGAAACGGCGAGTCTATACAGTGTGCAGCTCGGTTATCCTCGCGAAAATCGTCCTATAAATAGATCGATAGAAAGCGGCTTGCCTGACGATTGTCACGATCGGCGCTTATTACGCGCGAGACCGGTAATGGGATGGTGGCGAAGAGGGGGGCGGGAAAGGATCGCGCGACGACTCGCATATTATGCGGTCCACGCTTGCGCGACTCTCCTTATGCGTAATGAGGTGCGCCGGTAACGCGCGCGTGTTTCTACGTGTGAGTGTGCTGTGTATACGCGCTCAGGTTTTCCCGAGCGATATATGCGCGCGAGCAGCTCGTTTGCATAATCGTCGCAACAAAGTCGAGGCGCTAGACGCCGCGACAAAGTCGTTCCGATACGCTTACGTGCGCCCGGGACTTCCCCGGGGACGAGATTGTGGTAATTGCCCCTGTCGGCGAAATGAACTTTGTCGCCGGGGATAATGCAAGGGATGATTATTGTTCCGCGAACGTCGCGGAGGAGAGCGAGGATATTTTTGCTCGGTTTTTACGAGCGCGTCCTTCCAGTCCGGGAATGGCCAACGCTCGAAAAGATAAAAAAGCGAAACGGAAAATAAAAACTGCCCACGGGCCCCTGCCGTAAGATGCAATAATGATGAAATCTGATACGCCGGGGGATCGTATAAAAACAACGGAAGCGCACTAGTCCGGTCCGCGCCTTATCATTACCATCGTATTATCGTTATTGTTACTGTTACTCGGGCGGCGAGCGTCGCTTCCGTTATTACTGCGCCCAGCAGAGATCGGCATGGCTTTCGCGCTTTCGCGACGTTAACCTTAATTCATTGCGATTCGGCGCATGAACGTGGGCGAACGCGTACGCTCGCTGGATTATCCCGTCCCTAAGCTATCTCGAGCTTCGTTTATTCGCGAGGCGTTGCCGCGACTATTGGTCAATGGAAGAATTTGACCGGGCTCTCGTGATTCGTATACTCGTACGTATACGCGCCAGCTGCGGGAGCATTTTTACCAGTCGAGCGGGAATTATAATTGCCGACTGGCTTCGCGAATGGTAATTCTTTCTGCGGAGAAACGATAAATTATACCGGGTTTCTTTCTCTTTCTCTGGGCTAACGCCACTTGCGAGAAGTTTGAAATTTTTGAGGAAACACGCCGGAAGAATAAGAAATAATCGTTTCGCCGACTTGTTCAACGCATTAATTTTAACTTGCGGGATAATTTAAATTTGCAAATGTAAAGTATAAAACAGTGGATTTTTTCTTTCTCTTTCTTTTTTTTTTCTTTTTTGAAATTTGAGAACGCGATCGCGTCGAGGAATATCGTGAAATGAGCTTTCTCTTTTGAGCGCGATGGAGAAGGAGAGAAAGAAAGAATTAACTGAATTTCGCGGCGAATGAGCGGAGGTTGGGGATTGATGCTCAGACTCTTAATTCGAACGTAGCGTCGATTTTAAAGATACAGCCAAGCGCGTCCGCTGTGTTGCCGCCAGGCGGTTTATTCGAATTTTATGGTAATTTCGCAAGGCAATTTTCAACTAGACTGCACGTATATTTTACGAAAGGCTTGTCAAGAGCCTCCCCCTCCCCCCTCTCCCTGTCTCTCTGTCTCTGGTATACATGCTGACGGTGAAAACGATGCTTATTATTGTTGTGATTATAAATGTCAAATTATACCCCGTGAATTTACCAGAGTTTGAGAGATATTTCGTTAAAATGCCATTAAAATCTTCGCTCCGTCCTAATAACATTCATCTTCCTCGGCCTATGTTTTTAACATATTTTTCAGCCGCGCGCATACTTAATTAATTTTGATTTCGATGATTTACGTAATAATTATTCCGCGAACGTAACAATATTACTCCCAAACGATAAATCAGAAACATTTATACCCCCCTTGTGCTCCCTACTTCTCGTCATCTCTCCAAATAGCCCAAAGAAAACCAGAGAGAAAAAAAGTACAAAAAAAATTGATCGAATAATTTTTTAATCGATTTTACAAACGGCAAAATCGATCATCATCATCATCATCATCGCCAAGAGCAGCAACATGAGTAGCAGTGAGTATGTACAGAAGTAGGGGGGGAGGGTTAGCGGGGCGCGCTTGTCATATTAAAAAATGCAAACAATTTCAAACTCTGCATTCTTAAACGGGCGCATTATCGATAATAGCCTCGTTCCTTCGGGCAAAGAAGTTTAAAGTGTTGGTGCAGCCAAGAACCGAGAGAGAGAGAGAGAGGGAGTTGGGCGAACCAAGCGAGAGGGAGAGAGAGAGGGAGATAAGGAGGGATTAAGCGGCTGCTTTACACGCATCCACCTCATTTTCTCTCACGCAAGCGCGCATACGCGCACAGAGAGCCCCGGCTGTATCATTAAAGGAAAACCAGCGGCACACACGCGAGCGAGAGAGAAAGAGAGAGAGAGAGAGAGAGAGAGAGAGCCGTCTCTTTTTTCCCTCCACCACTTGTTTCTTACTCCTGTTGAACGTATATATATAACTAAAGAGTTCTCCGCTCGAGGGCCAGGGGGTGGGGGGCAGGAGGATGAATCCTATACCAAGGAGACTGCGCGTCTGTGTGCATATCGCGCATAAGCAGGTACTGCTGCAGCTTCAACAGCTCGAAACAATTATGTGTTTAAACGGCACACGTGATAATTACGAGCGACGCGTTATACATTATAGCGGAGGAATGTGACGCAACCTTTTTTTTACACTTTCCTGCGCTCGCATATTGCTCGATATATGTACGCCTATTGCTGTAGACATTTTGTATATGCAGTGATTATAACTGCCACTTGTCCAATTTCACTGATCGTCTTCACAGATTCTCGGGTATTTCAAACGAAGGCAAACGACACTGTCTGTACTGTCTACTTTTTAGCATCTCCATTACAATCAACGGTTTCTTCGGAGTTACATTGACCAGCGTAGAGACAATTTCCATTGCCAGGGAATACGGTTTTGTTTTTACGAACGCGGCACGTCGCTTCCCTTTCAACTTGCTCGTTTACGCATCGGATCTTCGTCGATTCAAGGCAAGCGTTTTTTTTACAAGGAAACGGCCGCGCGCGACGAAAAAGCGAATGAGAAAGAATGAAAAAAGAGAGAGAGAGAGGGGCATTATCGGGTTGCTTTCTTGTTGTCGTTAAGCGCGGGCGCGCAGCATAAATTGATCGTCGGAAATTTTAGCCTCTCTCGGGCGCGCGCGCGCCCGCCTGATAATATCTTTAATTAATGTCAATTAATTTTTTTGCGGCCTCTCACGAAAATACGGAATATAACAGTATATTTACACGCTCCTTCGCGCTCTTGTCGCGATGATTTATCGACAACTCGCGCACACCAGTTCTCTCTCCGTCTCACCTATACGCGCACACGAGTGTCAGAGTCGCGGCTCTTGCGTCAACGCGAATTTCCATTTTTCGTAAAGACAGAGAAAGAGAGAGAGAGAGAATCGAGTACGTGACTAAAATGCCAAGTCGTACAAATGTCCCCGCTAATTGCCTCGTAACAACACGCGCGCACAAAACTCGCCGCGATCGCGCACCGCCATGGGATGAAAAACTGCCGTGGCAACTATGTGTATATACTCCTCTCCCTTTCCAGCATGGCCCTCCCCCGCTCAGCGCTGCCACAAGTCGTAAAATTCGAATCGCGAGAGTCTGATTTTTGCTAAATTTTAATAGCCGTGTCACAATCGCTCGAACCACTACTCGTCTCTCTCTCTCTCTCTCGGCGCGAGCCTTCGTTAATAAGCCCCAAACGCTACTCTTACAATGTCTTCGGCGAAAGGTAAATAAATATACACGGGGATTTCATTACGGGGAAAGAAGTGTGGATATACATAGGTATACGCCGAAGAGGCGCGCGTGTGTGTGGTGTAGAAATTTATGCGCTCGTCTCTCTCCTCCACCGAATGTTTTATGCACGAGGGGCGTGTGTGTGTGTGTGTGTAAGAGCAATCGTTTCGCCTCTTTTCTCTCGTTCTCGTTTAACTGTGTAAATTATACACGCGGAAGATTCGCGTTACTCACAAAAGTGAACATTATGAATTAGTACAAGAGTATAAACGTTTATTTACACAGCCAGATTAGCGCGAGCCGGGGGTGATTAATTTTCATTCGATATTTAGCATAACGCGATAAATTATAACCAAAATCTTCGTTATTTCAAAATAACAGCTGATTCGCGCTGCCGCGACGAGAGAGAGAGAGAGGGAGAGAGAGGGCAAGAAGAGTCTATAAGAATAATGGGGCATATAATTCTGAATTATGAACCAAATTTTGCGCGGAAACAAAGCGATTATAAATTCCGGCCGAAAAGAATTAAGAATTCAAAACGCTCCATAATGAATTCATAATAACCCTCGGCATTTTAAAGCCGTGATTCAGTAATTTATTCCTAGACACACCGTATAGGCCGCGTGGAGAATAAAAAAGAAAAAAAAGGTTACAACAAAGCAGACGGAGAGCGAGTGAGATAGAGAGTCACAAGCGTCCGCGAGAATCAGCACAATGCCGTACTATTTTATAACCTCGCCCACGATCGGACGCAGTAAATTAGTCGATTTTCTCGTTGTCGCTGCGCGCGCTCTCGCGTCGATATAACGCCCCGCGTAAACTCGTTAAATCCCCGTAAACTCTTTTTTTTTTATTTTGATTTACAGCCTGCAGCTCATTAAGTATTACAAGCGGAAGGAAAAGAAGAAAAAAGAATCGTAACACGGGCATTTTGTAAAAGAGGCGAGAGAAAAATGCGCGTATATGCGTATATACGAGGGCAAGGAAAATGTGGCTAAATCCGCGCGACTTTATGCGAATAAGGCTTTGTTGCCCGTGCGCAAAACGTGTGCTGGGGCCTTTCTGCTTGGCATTTAAATCACAAAAGTCATCCCGGACGTTTTACGACGCGGCACGCGCTACGAAAGAGAGGGAGAGAAAAAAAAAACGAGAGGAAAAGAGCCTTCGAATAACTGGCACTCGCCCTTCGTTGGCTAGATTACTTCTTTAAACGGCTTATCTTATCACGGCTCCCATTCTGGCCGATCTTCTCGTACACGCGCGTCGCTACTAACGTCTCTATTTTTCGGTTGATTTTCCGTTCCCCTAATCTATTCGCTTTTTTTTCCGTTTTTTTCCCCAGTTTTTTTTTAACAAGGTGACCAGATCGGGCTGCACCCGCCGTGGGTCCGATAGGGCAATTTATCTTAATCCCCTCGGGCCAGCTTAACGCGGGTCGACAAGTTCTCGGAAAATATTTGTGCTCGTACGTTTATATATCGGAAGAAATAAAAATGCTCGGCCGGCTTAGCCGAGTAGCGCGCGACGAAAACGTTGAATAATTGGGAGAGACGATGATTGTGTTTACGCGATTTTATCGTAACACGATGGGGTACTTTAAAAATGTATACGCTGGCATGAGCACGCGCGGCTTGTGCTCCAGCGAGCTTACAGCAATTTTAGTTTCGTCCGAGTACGTTGCTATTATTAATATACACACTGGCTAATGCAGAAAAACAGGTTAAACCTTTAATTACGTTTATTTAATAAAAATTATGCGCAAGGATCATATTAATTTTTCCATTACCAGCACATCAAAAATAATTTCGAATACTCGACGCGTGTGTATACCCCAGTCCAGCCTGATTATTTTGTTCTCTTCTTTTTTTTTTGCGCTCGACCACATTTTACCACAAGAGTCAGCCGACAAGACACAAACTTTCGCGCTCGAAAACCAGTACGTTCCCCCCCACCCTCGACATAACCCGGGGCGATGTGTCGGGCGCGCACGAAAAAAGGCTGCAGCAGCAGCACATATACGTAAGAAGTAAGAAAGAAAAAACGAAAGAAAAAAAAAAGACGAGAGGCGCGCAAAAAGAAAAAGATCAGCAGGAGCGCGCGCGTAAAACAGGGACGCGAAAAGAGGCGCGGGCGTGCTCTTGCATACGCACAAAAGCTCGTTAAGATTCA
Organism: Anagyrus pseudococci; assembly: GCA_030522585.1. Taxonomy (NCBI): domain Eukaryota; kingdom Metazoa; phylum Arthropoda; class Insecta; order Hymenoptera; family Encyrtidae; genus Anagyrus; species Anagyrus pseudococci. The sequence continues at coordinate 87,371 of JAPYYQ010000213.1, forward strand.
TAAGAATGTCCCGGCGCGAGCGAGCGAGAGAGAGAGAGAGGCTAATTACCCAACGATTAGGCGCGCGTAATTACAAAGCGAGACTTGCGCGCTCGGTCCGAGCACACACTCGCCTATCGGTATGGATCTCGGAGGGGCCGAGGGGAGGAGGGAGTCTGCGTGCCTGCGGGATGTAAAGGAGCTGGTAACAAGCCGCAGGCTCCGAGAAAGTCGACCTCGCGCATCGTCACTTGCTAATGCACGAACATCAGAATGCCTAACGGCCCAGTACACGTATAAATAAGTATAAGTAAATTTTACAAAAAAATTTTAGAAAATTTACTATACTGTATAGGTTTTGGGGGACAGACTCGAAATATATTAAA
>JAPYYQ010000214.1:0-122353 GCA_030522585.1 Anagyrus pseudococci
AGTATTATACATGTAGTAAAATTCCTCTATACATCGAGTCTGTCCCCAAAAACCTATACAATATAGTAATTTTTACTTATACAAATCTATACGTGCAGCGTCTTTTATGACTTAATTTCGTTTGAAATTAATTCTCTCTCTCGTACCAGACGTTCGTCTGAGTGATATAGCTATTTATGCTCTCTGCGGATATGCACTGCGGTAACGCTTGGCGACGCATATGCGCCAGGCCGTATTATTTCGATGTCTTCGACGAGGAAGCGGATGTGCACGAGGCAAATACGGTCGTAAGAGGTAGAACGTGAGGGGTGAGGGGAGGGAGGGCGCGAAAAAACTATATTACGACTATGCGCGTCCGTCTCCGGGCGTCGCCAATATTTCTCTTTTATTTACGATTCAATAAGCGAAACAGCAGAAACAGATAGAGAGAGAGAGAGAGAGAGAGAGAGAGAGAGAGAGTCGCAAGGATCGAGAGAAAGAACGAGAAAGAGACTGCGCCGAGGGACGACGACTGAGGGAGAGAACGGCGGTGCGGCTGTGAAAGAAAAAAGTTTAAACCGCAGAAGAAGAGACAAGAGGAAGAGAGGGCCAGGGACGACTAAGTAAGATACAGAGAAGACGCCGGCCGAGGGCGCAGTGTCGGAAGCGCCATGTGCTGCCGCCGCGTCGCGCAATTGGGAATTATTGTTCTCCGGGGGTCAAGCTTTCGACGCAAGAATTCGCGCGTGGCCCTCTCTTTTACTATACTACTACTACTGCCGCTGCTGCTGCTACTACTACGCCGCTGGCAGCGGTGCTACTACTGCTGTTGCTGCTGCTGCTCCCAGGCGCGCATTCGAAATGTGCGCGCGCGAAATTTATGGCGAGTGACCCTGGCAAGCGGGCGAGGCTAAATCATTCCCCCTACCCCTTCTCCCCCACGGCCTCACCCCTAGCCTCACTCTGCTTTCGTTACCGTGCCACATCCCCCCATGCCACTTTCCACCTTGCACGCCTCTCTCTTCTCTCTCTCTCTCTTTCTCTCTTGGTTTTTCTCCGGCCTCCAGCGTGGCTGTTCCACGCCTTATTTTTCCCAGCATCCTTGTTATTCTTTATTTTAGCGTTGAAAGATATATTAGGATCTTTTTCCTTTCGTAAGCTCGCACTGCAGTTGGCTCTGACTGCGTTCTTGCTCCTGGCTTCTGCCGCATTAAGGCTCGTAATTTTCAGCCGGGAAAAAGTGAATTCAACCGGCACGAAATTATTATTAATATTTTTAAAATTATATAAAATTGTTAAATTATGGCTTTTAACAAAAAAACGATATGCTTATGTTTTTAGAACAGCTTGTTAGTTTTTAATAAAACTACTTTTAACGTCCGACTTTTTGTCTTACCAAACACTGACCATTTCTACTTATTTGCTCTAACAAAACTAAAGACTACGAATAGAAAAATGTTTAGAAAAACTAAAGATTTTTCGCAAGTCGTTTCCAATTCCAGGCTCTCGATCGTCAATTTTCATTTCCGATTGTACTTCACGTACAGCACTAAAGCCTCGAGAGCGGGCGGCCTTACCTTGCTTTTTATACCTCCTTCCCTTTTCCTTTCTTATTTTTCCGTAGAGGGTTTTATAAGTTTAGAGATAAGAAAAGTTTTTTACGGATAGTCGCACCGAGAGGCATTGTTTAATTTTGTTTTCCTAAAGAGTTTCCGGAGAAAGCTTCTCTCGCGAGCAATAAATTTCTCTCCCAATGTTTTTGATTTTGATTGCGAGGGATTCGATTGCCAGCAGAAATTGAATTATCGGTTAAATTTTCTTCTCGAAAAATGAAATTACATAATCCAGCGTTCTAGGTATATAGATTCTCCACTTTTCTCTTTTCTTCCGAATATTATTGTCTGCAAATTCTTAAAAATCCATAAAGACATTTCTCGAAAAATAGAGACGAAAGTACGTACATTTCGTAAAAAAAAAAACAAATTATGAAATCAGAAGTACCTTCCAGAGAAAAAGGAAAAAGTGGAGTTATTTCGCTTGTATTCTAGAAACGCGTAAAAGCACTGGCAATAATCCCCATCGGCTCGCGATAAGGCGCGAGCATGCGAGCGATCCTCATTAAGCTGATTACGTGCGCGCGCCCACGCAACTGAGGGTGACGGTAACGGCAAAAAGAGCGAAAAAACGACTAGTCGACAAGAAAATGGCTTTGCCGCTTTCTTGGTCTTCCGCTGCCATATACAACGACAGAGATACTCTACTTGTTCCCTAGGAAATAAACTTTTTCCTTTTTGCTTTTTCCATTTCTCTTGCTGAAAAAATGAATTCTCAATGAATTTATTACCAAGCCGAGTTGAGGTAATGAGGGCTTTGCAGCGAATAATTTCGACGTCATTTTCACGTTCTTCCTCTGCAAATTGATAATTTTAGTACCAAGAGAAATGAAAAATTGAATCATGACGTTTAATTAAGCGAGCCTGATTAAATTTTATCGCGGAACAGTACAAGTATAAAAAAAAATTGCGAGTCGACAAAAAATTTAGCCGGGAAAAATAACCGGCACAAATACATCTCTCTCTTTCTCGGTGTTACCGGCGCTGCTGGAACGCAACGTGAAAAATAATAAATCCAGAGAAAGGGCTTGGGCAACAGAGAAAGAGCTCCGCAGTATTAAATTCCATCAAAAGCTATATTCTTCTAGCAAAGCTTTTATAAGAATTGCACTCGCTAATAACGCGTGGGTGATATACGTGAAAGCGCAATCGGAAAATCCTCGTCTCGGAATAAAAAAGAAAGAGAGGCGTCGAGCTGCGGGGCAGAAAAAAAATAAGCGGCTACAAAGGGAATCAGAAGTGGATTCGAGTCGAAGGAAGGATAAAAGAGGGGTAGGGGATATACGAGAATAAAGGGATCATGGGGATGCGTGGGAGAATAGCGGCAGGGGGGGGTGGAGGAGGGTGTGACAATTTTCAAATTGCCGCTTCGCGGCAAGCGAGCTTTATGCGCGTGAACGGCCCTTAGGGCGTGATTACACGCGGCTTGTCTAATCTTTTTAAGCAAGTACGGCTGAGCGCTCAAAGTTTTTTAATCTAAAGTTCCTCCTTAGTCATCGGGATGTTTTCATAAATTTTGCCGCCCGGAAAATATATGATTAAATCGGAGGTGAGAGTAAGGGCACGTTGAGCTAAAAACGGTTAAAGCATGAAATTTGCTAATGAAACACAATCTAGCCCCGTCAATTTTCCAGATTAAACTATCCTTTCTCCTGCTCCGCTCTGGAATTCGCGAAAAACCAATCAGCGTGCAGGGTTTCGAGACAACGAGGGCCGATTCATAAGGTTAATTCGAAGCTACTTTTCGCGAGGAGAGCAGAGCAGCACACGGAGAAAAGCATTTATCACTAACGACAAGCAATTCTGCAGGCGTGTAGCGAAGAGGAGAGTAGGAAATCCCGCGGCGGGTAAAAACAAAATGAATTACAGCGCGAGTCGAACTCGCAGAGAACCGGAGGCTCTTCCTACCCCCCCTCCTTTCCCTCCCCTCGGCCTCGCCATCCCTCGGACTCTTTTTCCGCTCGCTTCGGACGGTTAAAAGAAAAGCAATTCGCAAATTACTTGGCAAAAAGCGCTAGAGGAAGCCGCGGGTAAAAAGAGTGCAGTTACCAATGACACGGCTTAGACGAAAAGAACGCGAATTACGAAAGTAAATTTATTGCCCCGGCCCAGAGCTAACTTTGTCGCGTGCTTGCCAGAGGTCAGCGGCCTTTGATCAAACGACCCCAACGACGTGCTGGTATACCAGTTAATTGCAGGCCTCTACTACTGCCGCTACAGCTTCTCTCGCCTTATAGTCTTTGACAATCGCGCATCAAGCGTCGCAGTCCTTTCTTTATCGCGATTTATATTCAACGGATATGGCTCGAGGCCGACTCGGCACACCAAGCTCGCGAGTGGTGCGCATGAAGAATTTCCCCCCGCCCCCAGACCGCAGTCAATTCTCTTCTCCATTTCGCTCAGGCTCTCCCAAGAGAGCGATAGCGGAGACAGGACAGAGGGAGCCTCGTCGCCGTCGTCTCGGTCTTTCTTCCGGAGCGCGCGCGGCTAATGGCCTGTTGGCCTCCCTCAGCGCTAAGGAGGGTGGTAAAAAGCTTCGCGGCGAAACGAGGACGAGGCGAGCTTGCGCTCCCTCTACCCCCCCCCCAGCCCGCCTCATGTGCGCCTCGCACTTTGATAGATCCGACTGTTCGCCCCGGCGACGAGCGAGGAGAAAGAAAATTAGTCGAGGCCACGTACACATAGACACACCAACCCATACTTGGACACATGCACTGCAAACAAGAAAGATGGATGGCCTTTGACGAAGGGAACATTCCGAGGGCAGAACAGATAGATCGTCGCGGAATGGCTCTCGAGTTAATGCAGTCCTGGAGCTTTCGATGACAGCGCCGAGATAGAGGTGTGAATAAAAGAGAGAAAGAGAGAGAGAGACCATCCTCGCGGCGATCGGTCTGTGTAATCACGGCTGTTTGCATTGTAAGCAAGATATTATTTCTACTCCGTAAGATTGACCGAGGCCGAAGCGAAAAGGCTAAATAATACAAAGCTAGGGTTTCGTCGTTCGAAATAAATTCGTATCTAGGAAAGAAGGAAGCCGCGAGAAAAATAGGAGAGGAGGAAGAAAACACGAAAGTATAAAAGTCAAATAATCCGGAAAGAAAAATACGAGAAAGCGAGTCGACGCACACACGAGAACAATAGATAAGAAGAAGAAGCAGCAGCAGTGCGAGAAGGGGAAGGGGCATAAAGGAAAAACGAGCCCGAGATGATCTATAATCGAGAGCCCGGCGGAAAGACGAAAAAGATGAGAAAAGGAGAAGAAGAAGTTGAGAAAATAAGGCGAGACGGACAGTTGATAGGGTCGCTTCCTGCGTGATGTATGTGCTCCCTGATATTGTCCCTAATGATTATCCTTGGCGCACATACGACGGACAAATATCGGCTGCAAGCTCGTTCTCCATCTCCCTCTCCCTCTCGCTCGCTCGTACCCTTGCTAAGGCAGAAGGATTTTGCTGCGAAATGTTTACACCGTCGAGCTTGAGAGGAAGAGAGAGAGAGAGGCTCCATCCGCGTTATTTATCGTCTGGCGTGTGTAAAAATGAAACGGGGGAATATATTTGCTACGATTGTCAGGCCATCGGCGAAATTTATCGTTTCTGTAAACAAGCTCGGGATGTCGAAGCGACGAATGCACGAGTGAATAATCGGATTCGCGAGCTTCGAGCGCACACCGTTCATAATCCGTCATGCTTACGGAGAAGAAAGGAATTGTATTGCGACTAGGATGTTGGATTTGCTTGAAAAAGCCGCACGAAATTCAAATGGGGCCAATCGAAAATATTTTTTAAATTTATTTGTTTGCTGCGCTTGAATTCTGTAAATGGCTTATCGATATTGAGAAGATAAAAAGTTCACTTTAACTGTATACACTATTGTTATTATATTGAACAATTGCTGTAGGAATAAAACTTTAAAAGGCAGCATTTATCGTATGAATGTAGGTTTAATTTCCGATGGAGAAACAATCATTTTTATTTTTACACTTGATTGAATAGAAAATGTAAAAAAAAAACGTCGGAGTGCCATTAGTCGCTCACGAGTTGATTGCAGGTTGATTGCTACAGCAATCTAAGTGGATTGAAATGTAAGATGACGAAGTGAGAATCGAAGCGAAACTTTTGCACTTTCGCCGGGAAATTAAGTTCAGCTTTAAAATCGTTTATAAAAAAGTCAAGATGATTTATTGATCGAGTGGAAATAAACGAGCGTCTAAAAGAAGCGTAGTAAAAGCGAAAGTTTTTTCATCGAGAAAGTTCAATAAAGTAAATGATTTATTCTAAAAAAATTTAAGTCTCCGTTCGACCGGTAATATCCACTGTTTACGTTCAGTTTATGGAGTCTAAACTTTGAGGTAGGCGATAAAATATCGTCGATCATTAAAAATATCGGATATGTTCTCGCGAATGACGCACTACCCAGTCGTGTCGTATCTTTCGATGATAATCAATCTGAAAAATAATTTATCGAAGCATAAATATTGCTCAAACAAAAAGGAAATCTTTCCAGCCATTAACTTTCTTATTTACAGAAATAACAAAGAAGTAAGAGAAGCGCTAAGCACTTATCTCTTGTAATTCCCTAAACAATCACGTGTTATCAGACCGGGGAAAAGAAGCCTGCTATCTCGTCAATGGAGGCTGGCAGCAAAGGCAAGTGCCGTTCTATCACGCACGAGCGCGTGGAAATTCGCGCTTAAAATTGAGCAGATTTTCAGCTGTGAAAAAAGAGTGAGGCAGAGTGTGTCGGGCTTATTTTCCTTTGCCCGCGAGCTCGCACTACGGCACACGCCAGCAGACAGCAGATACACTAGGCTACAGGGAAACGCAAGGGGAGCGTATTGTTCGTCAGGCCAGGAAGAAAGGAAAAAAGATTCGGGCCTCTCTTCGCCGGCGAACATCAACTCGCTCTCGCTAAAAGTGTCTCCAACTCAAAGCACTCAGCTGCCACGTGCCCGTCCCCTTGGCCCGCCGCTGCCTCGTCCCTGGTCCCTCTCGCCTATCGTACCGGGGAATTTCCCAAGTTAGACCATTGTGCCGATGTGGCCCCTTCTCATTGTGGCTCAGGCTGGTCTAAGAGAAGCCCCCGCGCCCAGGCAGGAAAGCCTCTTCTACCTCGAAAAGTCGCGGGAATGCGAATTTCCTCTCCCACGTTAAGGTCCTTGCCTCTTACTCTCTCACCCCCTCCTCATACCATCCCGGGCGCGCGCACTTCTTTCCGCGGCCCAGCGTAAACGACTCGGGCGAATTTCACCGCTGACTTGCAGCGACGCCGGCTCCTCCTACTTTTTTTCCTTCTTCCACAGCCTAAGACTCTCTGATGCTCAGCGGAACCAGACTGCGCACTATAAGTTCCCTTTTTACCCCCCCCCCCCCACTTCTGCGAGAAAATTCAACTACGAGATGAGCAATCGTTAAAAACGATTTAATAATTTATTAAAACGCGCTTCAATTTTGCAAATACTTTATCCTCTATGTAAGAATTAGGTCACTATAATAATTCATTCTTCAAGGATAGATTAGAAGTATATTTTAAGAAAAAAGATTTTTCCCCCAAAAATATTGAAGATAGAAGATTAATTAACATTTTATTTATATCTAAGATTAGCATGCCAACTCGTAAGCTCCAATACACAAGCCTTTTACTTTTTTGCAATAAAATCACGAAAAGGTTATTACGAAGACAAGAAAAATCTTTAAAAATTCAGTTAAAAGCAGAAATTAATTTTCGTGGGCTTAAGAAACTTTCAAAACTTTAATAGAACTTTAATTAACACTTAAGCGTACTTTTCTTTAACGAGCTGTTTAACCCCAACTTTAAGATTGCTTCTATCTCAAATACACTATTAGTCAAATTTTTACCGACTACTTTCATCAACAACTAGTAATTAATTTATAATAATAAACCCCTAAGAATAAACACTTGAGAATCATAAATAAAGCCGGTAACATACTTTATCACCACTTAACACTTCATGAAGCAGTGGGCAAGCAACATTACCAGAGAAATTACATTTCACCAAACTCGAAGCAGCCAAGCGAACATCAATAACGGCGTAGCTGAAATAAAAACATTCTGCACAAATCGCCGGCTCTGCTGTTCCACGACGAGGCAAGTGTTTATCGTTTGAAACGTCGACGAGGAGGAGATCGGGTCGCGACAGGACAGAACTCCCCGTTTCGCCGGCAAGCAACTTGGTCCGCGAATGTTTGCTCATCGTGATAGGCCGCTCGACGAGCATTTAAACTTTCATTGCTCCTGCAAACTTTCAGCCCTGCTTTGCTCCGAAAGACGTCTCGATAACTCTCAAAGAATTCGGCCGGGCCAACTGGCGTCAATTCGACTTGCTACTTAGGAGGCTCGGTTCATCAGGTTCGCAAAACCTGCCGGCCACATTACCTCTGCCTCTCTCCTCGCGTAGAACGCTTATTAAGCGAGTTTTAACATCGCGAACGCGAGAGAAAGAGAGCGGGCTGAGCTACAGTAGCCTCCCATCAACCATTCGCTCGTCGTTCTCCGCATTCGTAAGCAACGTCAAACTCTCCAAACAAGCCCGCGCACTTTCTCTCGCTCTCCCCTCCCCTTTTCCGCCTCTCTCTCTTTCAAACCCACTCGGACTACCAACTCTCGGCGCAAAGCCGCTATTTGCGCGCCCTCGCTCGCTAAAACGTATCAAAGCCACCGCAAAAAGCTCGGCGGGACGAAAAAGGGAGGAGAGAAGGCACTAGCCATCCCCGGCACCGGCAACGCCGCTCTCTCGCTCTCTCTCTCGGCTCCCCAACGTCATAATAAGCTGCGCTGACGGGCAGTTAAACTTTCGTCGACGATGGCGGCGGCAGCACTCGCTCGCTCCCGCGCAAATTAAAGGGAAGTTCCGCCGCTGGAGGGGATGGAAGCCGTTTTGGAAGCGGCACGCGAGAAATCGACCGAGCGACTCTCTCGCAGCAGCGCCGGTATATACGCTCTTCGCACTCTGCTACCCTCCCCGCTCTCTCTCTCTTCAGCCCCCACCTCGAGCCTTCTCCTCGCAGTGATGTTCTTGTTATTGTTAGCGTTGGCGCTGTTTGTTGTTCGGATGTGACAATGCCGAGAGCTCGCGGCTCGTTACAGCAATTGCGAATTCCGACCCGTGAAATTGCTTTAATTTCCGCGCCAGGTAATGCTCGCTTAATGGCGTTTATTATGCCTAGGCCTGATGAGATTTTTCAGGGCTTTATGTCCCGTGAGTTGTCAAAAGGATGTGTCTCGCTCGCAGCTGAAGGCTCCCACTGATATTCCCCGAAATAAGAGGCGCAATTTGATTTTCACTGTGCCGACTGATTAAATAATAATAATGCTAAGTGCACTCGGCAATGCCGATTAAACACAGCTAACGTGAATTAGTAGAGAATGAGCGCTATGGCGAAATCAATCAAGCACGCTTATTAATATCCGCCGGTCATTCATATTGAATAGGCAAAATGTAAACAAAAGCTTTTTATTCATTTAGAGTTCAGACGAACGAATTGGCCCTTTCAACGAACCGCCCCGAGTGCCATTCACGAAAACATTATCCACACGAATAAGGCGACGGAAGTAAAAAGGAGTAGTCGAAGGATCCCTTCGGCAAATTACCGCAAATTCATCATTATATTTGAGAAGGGAGGGAAAAAAGTCGGGCTCGTGAGAGCATTGGCCGCTCGTCTAGGAAACAAAACAGAGTGAAAAGGTAGAGGAGGCCCACAAATTGCCGCTTTCTCGCCATAAATTTCCGCGAGGCAAATCCTTTTTGGCAATCGCTTTCGCGTGAGCCGCTCGCGTTTCCTCCGGTTCCGCAGCAGCTGCCGGGCCCGCTTATGTCCCGTCTTCGGTTCCTCAACAGCTATCCACTTTTTACGTGGGCGCGCGTCGCGAGACTTAGCCCGCAATCTCAATTCGAATCGCGCAGCCGGAGATCCCGCTGAGAAGCCGAGCCTCCTATCACCGCCGCCACTGATATCTCTACGAGCTCTCGAGCCGCCTAGGTATATTCCTGCTCGGTTGGGCGGACCGATCGAATTCGTGTCCTTCCGCGGCAGATGCCCGTCGAGCGACAGGGAGCACGAGAGAACGACGCCGCCGCCGTCCGGGGCTCACGCTTTATTTGCGGCCCGGCGCTGCGAGTAATTATCCGCCTAATTGGTATTCGAATCGTGCCGCTGGATCCACGCGCCCGTAAACCGGTGCTTCGAGCCCTCCGCACTGCCTGGCCCGGTCTGCCCGGGCTTTCTCTTGTTTATTTATCGGCCGGCGCGCGGTGGCGCTTGGGGCCCTCCGCCTCCGGCCGCGCTTCTCCTATCCCTCGCGTGGCTTATGGGAATTTGCGAATTTGCGCTGCGGCCATTACCTGCGGCGAGGTCCGCCCAGGCCGCCCCTCGCTCCACCCACCCTTCTCGCGCTCGTTTCCATCCTGCAGTCCTGCTCAGCTGCTTTTCGCTCCAGTTGTCGTATTTCGTTCTGAAATTCGTGTATTTCGCTTTTCCGAGCCTACTGGGAGCCCTTTTTCCGTCGAGAAAGACGCGTCGTTTCGGTCGATTTCATTTGCTCAACGGCTATGTGTACCTGCTACTCTCGAGTGTCGCATTTCGAAAACAAACTTTTGATTAGCGACTGTTTCAATTGTTTTGGTTTTTTTAGACGAAAAATTGGGAACGTCGGATATCCTTAATAATTAGTGAAAACAGCTCGGAGTAAATGACATGTAGATATTAGTGATAAGAAGCTAGCGGGGATAGTCATGAGGAAGCAATATTGCGAGTGAAGATATAATCTTTCATTTAGCAGAATCCGATATAATCTGGCCGGCGGATAATGTAAGTCCATATTGAATCTGCATAAGTGAATCGTATTATGCCTCACTGATATTCAGATTTGATCTGGAGAATAATGTGCTCAGCGCGTGCTAGTTGTATCTTCCAGCTGAGATTTTACCTTCTTTTTCTCTTCTTTTACTCTCTCTCTCCCCCTGGCATCAGATAATTGATGATGGATGCTCCTACTTTAATTTTAGGTGGCGCTGAATATTTCATGTGGGCATATGATGAAAAAATGCATATATATAAACTTCACGGTCCGTTATTAATTGAAATTTTCGTATGCAAATTCCGGAAATTATGTACGCGCCCTGTATTCTCTCGCGCGAAATGGCAAAACGCATTATCAACATTGATAATAAAAATGTTATTTATTATACGCGAGAACTCGAATGTTGCACATTTAAAATTGAATATCCCTCGAATATATAAGCCTGTTGTGATTAATATCATACGGCATGCAAATAATATTTTCATCGATAAGGACATGTAGGATAGGTATTATTAACAACGATGAGCATGATAACATGTAATTTACATTAAAATCACGGAATTTATGTGTTTGATATTTAACAATACCCAGACAATTGCGATGAAATTTCGCTTGAATAGACGGCAGCTGCGACGTACGCAAAAAAATTCTAAATCAAATTTGCAAAGAGCCAACGTCACGTTGGAAATGCGAAAGAAGAATGATAAACCCTCGCTCGAGCAGAACGACTGCAGAGAGAGAGAGAGAGAGAGAGAGAGAGAGAGAGAGAGAGAGAGAGAGAGAGAGAGAAAGAGTCTTCTCTTGGAACGTCAATCCGCGCAGGGCCCGAACAGCGGGGGAGAGGGGGCAAAACAGGTTTAGCGATTCGCGTCTGCGGCGTGCGGGCGCCGAGATAAGGCAGCCCCTGAGGCGAACTGACGGCTCGACGTTTGCGCGCATCCGATGTCTGCGCTCCGCCGAGAGATTCGAGAAGCCAGCTACGCGTTACCTTTCTGCGAGAGAGAACGAGAGAGGGAGTGAGAGAAAAAGACTGTTACCAGGCTGCTCGCGAAAATAAGGGAGCAGAGGAAAGGAGGAGACCGAAACGATGAGGGAAAAGCACACAGGCTAAAAAGAGGTGAGCTGGCCGATGTTCAAACATAATCATTTCGAGAGTAAACACAGCCGGCTAATGAGCGATCGATTGATCAACTGTGACATGCTAATCGACCGATGTCTTTCGTTGTTTCGAAATTGAAAATTTAGCTTTTCATTGGAATAATTTTTATGATTCTTTGAAATTTAATCATAGCTAACGAAATTTATCATGATATTGGAGTAGGCAACATTTACAGCGGACTGCAGCCGAGCATCGAAAAGACCGATAACAAGACGTCGCAAACAAAACAGTAAAACAGCGTTGAAAACTTAATTACTTTACTGCCGGGAGATAAAAAGAGCCGAGGGCGAAAGGAAGGAGGGGCGGGGGAGGGTAAAGGCAGAGGAGACGGAAGCGATAGACGAGTGAGATAAGAGAGATCGCGGCGCGGCAAAGAAAGACAGGAAGCTGCAAGCAAATCTAAGTCGTAAATGTAGCAGCACATAAAACCAGCCTCGACGTTCGCCCACCGGCCGGCGACGTAACTCATTACTTTTATTGCCCGACGACTGACTTACAACCGATCTGAGTATACGCTAAGAAGCAAACGAGCAACGTTTCTTGTGGTAGAAAGAGAGACAAGAGAGCGCCTGCGGAGACTACACAAGGAATCGGATATTTCCTGCAAGCCCAGGCTTATATTATCCAAAGTTTTAAGTACAGCGACTGGGAATTATTAGCTCGCTTATCGGGATAAAGCGATCTGGAATCGTAAAGTCTCGCGATACGTAGACTGCTGCAGCTTAGTCACTTACGTGTCGACGAGGTCGTAAGAATGGCTGGCGGGTACTCACCTGGAACAAGAAAAAAAGCATTGGAGCGTCAGTTAAATATTTATTCATACGTCATGTGAAATGTATTTACATAAACGTACACACAGAGACATACAGGTTATGCATCGGCTTATTACACATCCTACGTATCTGACCGAGTAATCGTATCACGCGTCAAAGTTGCTTTACTTCTCCTAACTCTTATTGCAACAGGAGAGAAAAATAAAAGCATTGAGAAGCGTGCTCGGGCGCTTATGAACCGCAACATTTCGAGTAGATACAGTAGAAGTAAGGGGCTGTTTTGGGAGACGTGGTGAAGGAAGAGTATCAGCACTGCTAGGGCTTAAGGCACACGCTCTTTGCCGAGCGGGCAAGTCCAAAAGTTTTTATAGCTCGTCTCAAAAGTTGCGCACGCACGCTTGGCAGCTCCTCAATTTTCGATCGCACGAATCTCGAGAGCCGACGACATAAATCTCGGACGAGATCTCTCTCTCTCTCTCGCTCTCTTTTGCGCAGTCGAGCCGCTGCCGGGAGAAGCGATGATTATCGCTACGCTGAACGATGCGCGCCACGATATATTTACGCGCACCCCCTGCCGGGCCAGAAGTACTGGCAGCGGCGGCGGCAGCAGCAGCACTGAGGAGGAGCGGTGGGGGGGCAAGGGGAATAGTCTGATAAATTTGTTGTGCGAGGGGCAGCCACGACGCCGAGAGTATGCTGCTCCGGGCTCAAAGATGAACGGTGTGCGAGCAGGCCGGCTTGGCGTTTCGCGGCTATCCGAGCGTAAGGCTTGTTTTTCACCAGCTGAAGTTCCCGAGCACGTGAAGTTTCGTGCGCTTCCCTCCTTTTTATTGCCGATTTCACGAAAATTATCGCTACCTACGTAGCGATACTACACTTCCTCCTTCTCTTGAAATAATGTTTAAACTTATTCTTGCCTCATCATTTAATAAATCATCATTCTATTACTTGTCAATTCTATTTAAACTTTTGTAAAAATAGTAATTACAATATTATTCTAAAATTGAAAAACCATCCGTTAAACCGTTAATCCAGAGTAGACAGGCGCAAGTCACAAGGTAACAATGTCAGAATAAAATAATTCTCCAAAATTACAAGGCGTAAAACAAGTCGGAAAAAAATTCGTCCCATCTGAGCCGAGGCATCTGTCGCCTCGTTGAAAAAGTCCTTGTCCATTGAAAGATGGCGCCTACAAAAAGAACGTATAGATCCTAGCGCTCGTCCATGAGCAAAGAGAGGGAGAGAGCGAGAGAAAGGAGGCTGGGGTCGGAGAGTAATAAGGGGTGGCAAGGAGCGACGGGTGCGCGCACGGCCAACAATGCGCCAGGACATTGTTTCTTCCTCAGAGCCTTCGAGAGAGAAACCACTTAACGAGCTAATTCCCAGTCGTCGTCGTCGTTGTCGTACTCATCGCTTCTCGTCTGCTCGCTCTTCTGTACCTTTACGATGCTGTTGCTTGCCTGCCTGCCGGTTGCTCGAGGATTTCGTTTTTTTTTCTTTCTTCTCTTTTACTTTTACAACGGTCGCCTTTAATAAGGTCCTACAGCACGAGAGCGTGCACAAGAGCTCGTCTGTTCGACGCTCGCTCTCCTCTTCTGCTTCTCTTCTCTTTCTTGCTTCTCCTTTATTTTGCCAAGCCCAACGCCAAAAACAAAGATAGACTCGATGTTGATGAGGAAGCTCCAGCCTGAGCTTTGAAATTCAGCAACTAATTTCCACTCCAACTACCGCTACCACCACCACTACTATGACTACTACTACTACTAGTAGGGCTAATCTTTTATTTTATCATACTCGTTTAACTTTGAATGAAACAGCAAAGTCCATAATGATAGGCGTCGTTGGAATTAATTTAGCCGCTCGCCACCGCTGTCGCCGTGCGCCAGAGCCACCCTCTTCGCTTGCCGTGGTATAGCTCTATGAATTTAAAGCTCGACGCCGAGAGCGTAAAGTAGATTTTTAAAACGGCCACTCGCCAACTATAACACTTAAGCCCCAGCCTGGTTGATTAGCAATAAAGCAGCAAAATTTTCGTATCTCCATCTGGGCGACAAGCCTTAACGAGCGTTTAACTTATTTCCTCGGCTGGTTCCCGGTTACCGCCGCCGCCACTGCTGCTGCTGCGCTAAAAAAAAAGCGAGGGAAAAAATCAAGTTTCACTTAAGCTACCGCTCGCGAGTGCTCCACTTCTCCCTCGGTCGCTTTTTTGCGCTTTCTTATCGGCTGGCATTATCCGGCGAATGTGTGGGCAGAGAGCAAGAGAAAAGTGGGAGGAGGGAGCTGAGGTAGGAAGTGCGCCATAACTCTATCGACATCGCGCGAGAGCGCTAGCCGGAATGATTTGCTGCTGGGGCTTGGAAAGTGAGGAGAACAAGGCTGAGGGCCGGGGCAAGGGGGCACACGGAGAGTAATGCGCGCTGCGGAGAAAAGACCGAGGCTCTTGCTTTTCAGCTTGAGCTTCGCTCTCTCTCCCTCTCTCTCTCTCTCCGAAAAAATGTGCTCGTTCTGGCTTGACGAGATGCGATTGTTTAATTAACGAGCTTTCCCAGCTGAATCCGAATATTCGTTAATTTTGCTGCAAGCTGCGAGCTATTGATGGAGAAAAATTCTTTTTTTACGGTTGAAAGAAAAATGTCAACAGAGCCAACGGCGTTGTCGAAAGTATTAAAAAAATTATGAGCTCCGTTCTACATACGTTTGGGTACGTGCACGCATGTGAGTATGCACCACGTGGAGAGGTAGAAATTTCTCAACTGGCAATTGCTGCAAGCTCTTACAAAGCTTGCAATTTTTTCGCATAAAGCTCGGTGAATTTTTAGTGGAAAATTTTATATTTGGAATATTAAATTATTCTAATGTTAAGCAAAGCACTCTGGTATAAACTGTATGAAGGTAATTTTAAAAATTCATGATATTCAAAATACGATGCTTACGAGCAAATATTGAATTTTAAATAAACTGTTTTTCGTCTACATCATGATATTGCACAACCCGAGGCAAAAGAAGATGGGAAAAAAGCTAAAAATAAACCTTGTTAAAGACAAAGTCACGTAGCCCTCGGTATTATTGTCTCTCTCGGCTATTTTCACACAGTAATTAGATTTTTTCCACGTTGGCGTCTGAGATCGATTACCGACCTCATAAGGGCTCTCCATTATACCTTTTAAGTTAAGTACGTTACTAAATTACTTTTTATTTTATGATACAAAATAAATGATAATGCATAGAGAAGTAGAGCTAAGTGGAGTTATTTTAGACGTTGGAGAGAGAAAGAGAGAGACAGAGAGAGAGCATCTCATCTCACTTAAACATTTTAACTACTTTCGAGAGACTATCTACCCATAAAAATTTTAATTTTTCTAACCAACTTTATAATTATACGAGTTTACATTAAGTAAACAGAGAAGATTGTAATCGCTAAATTTTTATAAACTACATTTGCAAAGTTTTCTTATCTACCACGGTATTTGTAGGAAAGTTTATAAAAACTAGGTTTATATTCGTACTTAAGAGAGGATTTATGTGGTGACTGTTGGGCAGGAAACAGGCAGTAAATAAGCTTTTCTACATCAGAGCAGTAAAATGTGGCATCTAAGTAACAAAACACAGACATCCACAGAGAATGAAAATCGACGCAATCCAAACGAGGCCCCGTAAAAAAAAATAAAGAAGACAAGAGAGTCAAAAATTGAGCAGATGAAGCAGCGAAGAGGTGGATGGACCACACCCCGAACTAAAGTCACGCGCGTCATCTCGTAGCGAGAGCAAGGATCGAAAAGGCTGGTGGAAAAATTGGCAGAGCATCGTCGGGCTCGTCTCACAATCAATAGGACGCGGCCACAGTAGCAGTAGCACAGCCGCCGCAACCGCCGTCAGGGAAAAAATAGAGAATCTAGACGGGGCGCCGGCGGTGTGCTCGTGACCGCGCATAGGTAGCCCAGCTCTCGCACGAGCGCGACAACCCTCTGGGAATCTCCAGAGGCGCTTGGGGACACCTCGGGGGCTCGTTCCAGCGCCACTCGGCCAGCAGCAGCAGCTCTCCTCGTCCGAGGGTAATGGGCGCACCCGAGAGCTCACCGGAGAGTGCGCTAGCGGCGGCGGCGGCGGCTTGCGTTGACGATGATGGCGATGATGGCAGGAGCAGCGCCAAGGAAAATGGACGGCTTCGGCTTGATGGGATTTTTACGTTGCGCCAAGCTCTCGGCCCTGCCTCCCGGGCTTAATAGTGGACGATAGCTCGGATTAATTTTTCGGAATGGTTATTGAGAATGCCGGAGGCGCCGATGCCACGGGAATGCTCCGCTCCCTTAATCGTGATTAAACTTTTTATTTGCGATAGCCAGGCCAAGGATGATAAAGCTCGCGGGAGCTTTTCCTCCCGCTTCTACCTACTCTGGCTAGTTTATATCGGCTGTACGACCCTCGAATAGAGGAAGCTTCAAAAAAATTTCTCCTCCTGCCTCTGCGATGCTGCCGCCGACTCACGTTACAAGATCATCGTTCTCTTAATAAATCAACTTTCCTCCAATCTTTCTGCCGCTTATCCCGACTGCCCCCCTCTCTCTTTCTCTCTCTGCAGCCTTCAGTTGCAGCTCTGGGATCCCCTTGGCTCGGCTCAAAAACTTTATGCATCATTTCCATCTCTCTGACCCCAGCGTGGCTCTGCAGCTCCAAGTGCTTTCCAAAGTGCTCCTCTGCACACTCGCCGCCCGAGGGAGCCTCTCTCTCTCTCTCTCAGGCGCGCGCAAGCATACACAGACACGTAGACATACACACGGGCGCGCACTCACATATCCGCGTTATGCAAAGTGGAATCAGTCGGATGGACGAGCGATAGAGAGCAGACTAGTGGGTGGAGAGGTGGCTGACGACAACGAGACGATGTCGACGATCTCAGAGCCGCATGTTCTCCATCAGCTGCAGCGGCTGGCTGGGAATTATTTTTGGGAAAGATGTCGAGGTCGAGGTTGTCGTGGCAGTGGATTATTTTTGGATAAACCGAGATTTCGAGGATTTGCCAGGAATCTGTGTACACATCACCAAATGAGAAGGCATCGTCTAATCAGCTTGCAGGAAGAGCGTTGTTTGCCGCTTCGACTACAAGCTCGAGTCATTTGCTTTTGGCGAAGAAACGCGTCGCGTTGGCAAAATGTTCCGGGCTAATTTGCAAGCGGATTAAGAGCCGGCGACAAGCCGAATGTTTCCCGGCTTCCACTGAAAACAGCATAGGGTTTTCCTCGGCCTTTATATGCATGCATTTTGAAATGCAAAATGGCCAGCTCAAAATGTCGACGGAATACATTAAAACTTGCTCGATTTACATGAGAATCACCGCTCATTCCGTCGGGGACATTAGAAATTTGAGAAATTCTTCTTCCCAGATCTACAATCAATGGACTAGACCTTTAGAACTCTAGCCGGTAATTTCCCACTTTTTTGCCGAAAACTAAAACAATTGCATTAATATTCGGCTTTCAAACCTCATAATGACCTAAAAGAACATTAACTTATTTTATTAATAATGTTTATATAATCGTCATTAAAAGCAAAAATAATTATGGGAACGAACGAAAGGCTAGCCTAGGAGCAAAGCAAACGACACAGGGTAGGATAAAAATATCTGTTGTCAGTTTCTGACAACAAAGGCTTGTCAGAGCGATAAAAAGAAGAGGATGGCTTTTAAATGTATTTGCGAGAGTAGTACGCGTCTTTCCTCGCCTGTCACGCGGGTCACGCGAATCCCTCTGACGCGTATTAATAGATTGCGGGACACGAGAGCAGAGCGAAAGTCTACGTCATTTTTTATTCGGGTAGGTCTGTTGAAGTTGGAAGAGTAATTAGCTTTCCCGATTCCTATAAGCTCTTCAGCCGATGTTATCTATGGAAAAGCGAGATGGAGAAACAACGCGTTAAATGCTTTTTAATGACAACTTGTGTGTATTTTAGTGTTGAACACGAGTGATTCTCTGGCTCACAAAGTCCAGGGATTATCATTTTTATCTTTGACGGCTTTGGCTGTTCACGATGTATCAACTCTTAATGCACATTAAATTACGAGTGAGTCGAAGTAAGAAGGGCTTACATAACCTTCAAATTCCAACGTGCCGAGCACGTGAAGCCATGGGTCGATAGAAAAAAAAGTGGAGGTAGGCTGAGGGAAGGGGCTACAGTGGGATAGAGAGGGCAAACGGTCGAGCGAAAAGGGGATGAGGGCTCGGGCTCACCTGCATATCGATCGGCATTTCGAAGGGGTTGGAGAGAGGAGCGCTGCTCGGTTGAGCACCCCGGGGGCAAAGCGGGGGCAAAGCGGCGGTTTAAGGGTGGCACGAGTGGCGACTGAAAGAGTTCATTAAAACTAGCACCGTCTGCAGGCCCTTCTGGCCCCTGCCTCCTCCTCCTCCGCCCTTCCCATCCGTCGTCGCGTCGAGCCCTTGGCGCGCGCGGCTACACAGCTCCGCCCTTTTTCACCTTACGCCGAGAGCGCGCTGGAGACGCTGGCCGGCTTCCTTTTCTCGCGCCCCGGTTCTTTCTTCCCTTTTGCATACGCGGCTTTTGCCGTCGCTGCGCTACTGGCGCTCGAGTGGGGAGCACAGGGCTGCTGCTGCTGCTGCTTCTGCATTGGCAAGCAGAGCTGCCGAAATCATAATTTCGACCTTGGCGCGGGACTCGCGTCACTGTCTCCGTCCCTGCGCCCCGACGGCTTCTTTTTCATTCTCCCAGCCCCTGACGACTCCCGGCCCCGCATCCCTTTGCCGCTATTCGAGTTTTAGTATGGCGCGAGAAAAAAAGAACGCAGAGCCCGCCCGAGTCTTCTGCTTAATGAATGTTCTTATTTCGCGGGGGCCTCGACTCTCGGTTTTCTTCTTTTCTTTCTGTCTCGCTCCATCTTTTTCTTTTCCTCTTTCTCTTCCCTCCTTTCTCATTTTCGCATTTTTCGTTTTTAATGAGATGCTACCTTTGCGTTTTGCAGATGGGTTTTCTGAAATGCTAGACGTACAGCCACGTTTCTGTTTTCTTTTTTTCACCGCTGCAAATTTCAAAACCTTTAGAAAGATACAGCTTAAATTTCTAGATTTAAAAGCTCCTAGAGTTTATTTTTCTCTTTGCGAGTGTTGATAGCAATTTAAAAAGGTTTTTTTTTAAAAAATAGCAAAAATTCGTAACGATGAGTAACACAATTTTAAAGTCCTTTTTTGTTCTCGACAATTGCGTTTTAATTTATTCAAGTACACGTTGTAATTGGAACTGAAAAATAAACGATGCCGAATGTAACTAGAGCAGAGAGTGCGGGGGCTTAAAAATAACTACGATTCTCCGTCCTTTCCTCTTGTGTAGCTGCACTTTCGTAACGAAACAAAGGACGCTCTCGAAAAAAGCTTTATTAAAAAAACATTGGAACAGCTTCATCCCCGAAGATTAACGAGCTCAAATTGGAAAAGACCGTAAAGCGTCACGCGTAAATAACAATATTTCAGTGTCCCAACGAATAAAGCCGTGGGGGGGAACTAGGCTGTGGGTGGATGGAGGAGGAGGAGCTGCTGCTAGTGCTGCTGCCTTTGCCGAGGCCAAGCGCCGAACGAAATCTCGTCGCTAGACGCGCCGGCTCGCGTCGATAGAGAGACCGGCCGGCAATTAATTATGGGATTCGTCCGCGTCGGCTGCGCTCCCTGGGAAAAGCCAATATGCATATAAATCGAGCGAATCGCATAAAGAAGCTTTTCCAGGGGCGCCTCTCGTCTCGCTCTCTCCCTTCCATGTCCAACTTTGCTCGCTTCGCTCCGCCGCCGGGTCCTTTTGCAATTCCGCTTGTTTACATCGAGCGTCATTTTTCCCGTCCCTCTGTCTTGGCTCACTCCCTGCCCACCAGCAGTGTTCGTTGATTAACTTTTTCGTCTCATCCCAAGCGGCCCTTGTTCCGCCCACCCTCCATCTCATTCGCCATTGTCGAAACTACAGGCCTCGATAATAACGGTTTCTTTTCTCTCGAGCACGCCGCTCCACGCAATTCCGAGACATTCACGGGATGGAGGAGGAAAAGGAGGTCCTAGACGACTCTCAAAGCCCGGAATCCAGCGCGCGCACTCGCTTGGCTTTCGTTAGCCGAAAAGCCCGTCTCCGTCTCTGTCTCTCTCTCTCTCTCTCCATCTCCCCACCTAGCAGTAGGAAGCCCCGTGAGCCTTTCATTAAAATTCATAAGCAAAAGTCAGCAGCTTCGAAATCGGTGCGCGTAGGTGCCAAGAGAGGGAAGGAGAGAGGGAGCGCATTCAATCAAGCCCTGCAGCTCGGTAATAACAGGCAAGCTACCCCGGGACGTGACGCGCTTGCTGGCCGCGCGCGTGAACTTTCCGCCCGGCTTTTTGATTTTCATGGCGCGGCGCAATAACTCGGACAAGCCATCTACCTACCTCTCCCACCTTCCGCTTCCATTTTCCTACAGCAGCAGCAGTTCGCAGGCCGCGATTCCGCCGCGATCATTACCGCGTGGCGCAGTTACAGCGCGGCGCCGCGACCGGACAATAGTTGCCCCGTCACGTATATAAGTGACGCCCTCCTCCGCAGGCGCATATCTGCCAGTTTGTGCTCCGCCGTCGGACGAGCATCGCGGCATGAATAAACGCCAAGCCTGCCGGGTTGTACGTCCCCGTGTAGGCGAGGCTCTACGTCTATGCGTGCTGGCACGTCGAGCC
The DNA here is from genome assembly GCA_030522585.1 of Anagyrus pseudococci. Lineage (NCBI taxonomy): Eukaryota > Metazoa > Arthropoda > Insecta > Hymenoptera > Encyrtidae > Anagyrus > Anagyrus pseudococci. The sequence goes on from JAPYYQ010000214.1 coordinate 21,035, forward strand.
GGCGAAAATCCTGGCTGCTCGCGGATCAATGCGCGGCGAAACGGCCAGGGAGCGGGACGACATGATTTACCGGCGGCGATGTCCGCCGCCCTTTCTCTTCCGGCTCCTCCAACCTGCCACGCCGGCTCTCCGCCCGTCCCCGTTCGCCCCGCACTTCTCTCGCCGCGCCCGAGTGTAAATGCGACGGCTGTTGACAAATAGTATTTTCCGCGCGCGCGCTCTTTAAACATGCGAAAATGAAGGCGGGAGACGCGCCAGAGATATCTAGCTCGGCAGACCCAGCCGAAAGCCTCCTCCCGACCCTTCGAGCCTTCTCCTCTCGGGATTAGGCATTCGATACTACATAGAAGCACTAGGCTGGGGATTGCTGGGATACGAGAGGAGGAGCGAATAGGTCGGGCTGCTGGGCCGTTGTCCGATTAAAAATGACGGATCAATCGCCGACTAACAAGAGGATGATAACTCACCGATAACTATGCTAACGCAGAGAGGGAGAGAGAAAGCTGCATCCTCGGCTTATCTCGGCAGCCCCGGAGACTTTGAGATCTTCCGGGGGCCGCTCTTACGTATTCCGCGAAAGTTCGCGTTTCGTCGAGCCGCAATACGAGGAATTCGCGAGATTTAGTAGCGTCTTAGCGGGCTGCGGCACATGTATTACTTCGCTTGGCAACCCTCACCAAACATCCTCCCACTTCCCAGCTCTTCGCGGTCTTTCGCGCTCGGCCGAGCGGCTTTCGGGCTTTTAAACTTCGGCCACGCCCGCGCGGATTATATCGATTTCGAGTACGAGTATACTTTTAAAGAATACGAGCACAAGCAGGCCCAGCCCCCCCCCCCCCCGGCCCTAGCCATAGATTGCGTGTCTCAAGCGGATAACGTCGAATGTTTATGCGCCGTTGTAAGTTTCCGAAAGCAAAAGTTCCGATATATCGGAGAGCTCCGGAAAAGCCGAACGCGGCTTTAAGCCCAAGTTCTAGCAATCGACTGCGCGGAAAGAACACTTCTAATTCTCTTGGCGCGCGCCCTCGCGCTCACGACCTCATACTTGGCCAGTAGAAAAGCCTCCTCTGATGCTCTTCTTCCCCTTTCGAGACTCAAGACAAATACCTCGTTAGGGTCTAATTGTCGTTTCATATTCGAATACCCATCGCGCTTGGCACACACGTACACGTGCGCGCGATTCTCGTCTGTCTATTTTCTCTAAGAGGAAAAGTGAAAAAGCTCGAGCTTAGCCGGCGAAGAGGCTCTACTTGACTCTCGCTCGCTCGGCGGATTTGTTCTGTGGTTAAGACAGAGATGGAGAATTGTACGTCGATGGTAAATAAGCCGAATGGAAGCGTCGAAACGAGTGAAGAGACGGGGGAGCAGCAAAGAGGGAGGAGAGAAGGAGAAGAGATAAAGATAAGCCGATGGAAACTAAGGAAGAGAAAGAGAGACCGAACATTTCGTCGGCGGAGGAGCACAAGTAGAGGAGCCGTAGTTGCGGTCAGACGTGCGCGTGAAGCAGCGAATTAAGGGCTTCAAGACGTCGGAAACGCCAGAGGTTTGGATGACGGAAACTTCTTTTGTCCTAGTACGTCTGCTGCTGCTGCCGTTGCCAAAGGTGGAAAATTTCTAAAAATATCAAGCTAGACGTTTAAATTCCGAGTTTTTAGAAAAAATCATTCGCAAAAAGTTTATCGAGAGTCTAAGCGTACAACATAAATGTTTGGTATCGAGAAAAGCTATTCCGTAGAATAAAAGCCAAACCGCGCAAAACACCGCGGTTGCTCTTAATCTGTATACATAGAAAAGCAGTAAAAATGCGGTCTCTCTCTCTCTCTCTCTCTCTCTCTCTCCGTCTTTCTTGAATAGCCGAAGGGAGTAAAGGGGAAGAGAAGCATAAAGGCCCGGATCCTCGCGTATAGTGTGCCGCCGCGACGTTACGAGTCTACCACGAGGACGGCTCTCTTTGTGGCGTACAAAGAGAGCCGTAATCCAGCTTAAAGTGCTAACCGCGTGGCATGAGGGAGAGAGAGAAGGAGCCAGCAGCAGGCTCTCGGACCCCTCAAAGAGATTTCGCGTCGTTAGTCGGCCAAGTCCGGCCCCCGAGGCTCTTGGACCCGCTTGTTCGGTAACGAGCAGACCACCACGAATTTTGATGGATCGAAAAGTGTAGTGTGTTGCTGCTAGTGCTATTGCACACGGTAGAAAAGACCATTGATCTCTCGTTTATCGGCGACTAAGCGCAAAGACGCAAAGCCCGTCGGCTTAATTGAGAAAGAGAAAACTTTTGACGATCGTTAAGGCTTGGACGGCGGAAACAATGCCGCAATAGAGCCTGACCGATATCGGATATTCGTTGGCTATGGCCGAGAGGAAGTGATGAAGCTGGAAATTATGAAGAGAAAGAATAGCCAGACGTGCGTTGTAAAGAACTGTCGATATACTAATTAAATGGTACCGACGGCTTTCGAGGACTCATTAATTAGTCTAATTAAGACTTTAGCCTCTGGCAGACTTTTATTGCCGGTAGACTCTTACCTGTCGTTGTTGTTTATTATTATTATTTTTATGACTCTTTAATTAAAGAGAAATTAACGAGAAGTTGGTAGCGCCAGTGCATGCAGTACATCGCACTCGCGAGACTGATAGGTGAATTCGGTCGAGCAAAAAAGGGTAGCCAAAAAAATTCTGTAGAAACGAATTTCCACGTCGATAATTCCTCGCGCGGCTTCGTAGACAGACGAGGTTAATTCACTCGTTCATCAAAATTTCTTTCCAGCACCTTCCCCTCTTACGCGGTCCCTCGATACCTTTACAACGTCGACTGCAGAACCGAGTTATGAGAGCGAGAAAAAGAAAGAGCAAGAGAGAGAGAGGAGAGAGAGAGAGAGAGGCGCCAGCGCTGCGAAAACTTCGCAATTAACGAACTTTTCGGCATCACCTTTTTTGCTCGCTCGATACGTTTGACTCGGCCGCGATTCTTTTTGCGACGGAGCACACCCGAGAGACTTCTGCTCGTTAATGAAACGCCGGAGCACGGACAAGGAGCCAAGGGGTTGGGGGGGGGGGGGCTTTAGGGGGGTAGTCGAACGAGCGTCTCGAGGGCGCGAGCGAATTTTCGACTCTGCGGCTTTTTCGCGGAATGCGCCGCAGGAGTCCATCCGAGCAGCCCCAGCAGCAGCCCCGCGGGGCTTGTCTCCAATCTTTTAGATGGGTTATACGGCATTCAGCCTCGCGACCGTCGTCGTTTCGTCGAATTTATTAAGAAAGCGGAATTATCTCTTTCGTGCTATTCTCAGCTTTGGACTTCTTCTCTCTCGGCAGTGTCAGAGCGAGAGGGGGAGAGGGGGGGAGGAGAGCTGCCGTTTGCAGCTCTTTATCAACCACGAATTTTCTTCGACTTGTCTTTCCCAGTCTTCTCCTCGGCGCTATACAAATTTCGCCTTTGTTAATTCATTCGTAATCGGCCCCCGGGAAGAAGGACTTCTCAAAAGATCCTCCGAGCGCGAATTAAATGAATTCCAGATTCGAAAGACCTTTTCTGTTCTACTTCCAATAATCCTCTCGTCGCGTCAAACAAATTGTCGTATAGCTACCGAGAGTAGTAAGGAAGGGCCGGAAAACAGTCGGCTCGGAGGAGCTCAGTTGAATGTTCGACTAGTCCCCTCTTGTGCAAACAAGCCTGCGTTCGCGAAACCAATTGTCCCCGTAACGCCAAAGACGACTCGAGAAAGCGCCACTCCTCGAGGCAGCGACGACGGCAATCCCATAAAATCCAACGGCCGCGAAAAAGATCGCAATCAAGCCACTCGCATTAGCCGTGCTCGCGTATTCGCGCGCACGCAGCCCGCTTAATTGTTTCTCCCTTCCGGCGCGGCTCTCCTCTTTCCCGACCCCACAGCAGCAGCGACAGCAGTAGTAGCAGCCGGGAGAGAGACGCAACGTATGCGCGATCACGGCGCGGCCGGTCGGAAAATTAAGGCGTAGTCGCGCGCAATTGGAGCGCTCCACTGCTACGTCGCCGGCCTCATATTTATCTGTATTCCCTGTCCCCCCCCCCCCGCCCTCCTCTCTCCCGCTGCCTCTCTTGCGTGCTTTGCCCACCACCGCCACCGCCGCGAAATGGATTTCATTAGCAGTTATCGTCCGAGGGGGCTAATGGCGTACTAACGATCGCTTTTACCCAGGACCAGTCCGGATATTCTACTCGTGCGCGGTAGAAATTAGAATTGGACTCTGCGTGTTCGGCGAATTCTCAGCGAGGGCTTGTCTAGTCCTCCCCCAACCCCTCTGCCAACCCTCCTATCATCCGTTATGCGACCATGTTGGCTTTTAATTAACTTTCTTTTTATTGTGTAGTGCTACTCGCATCCTAGTGAATTTGCTTTTTCTTTGAATATTTGATTCGAACGATATTGGAATATTGCGGGATCTGGGTAAGATGCGCTTTGGTCGTATATTTTCCGGATTTTTAGGTCAGATGAAAATTCTGTTTTGCTTTTCCGACTTTTTGCTTTGTGCCCGGAATAATGTGGCCCTCGCATACAAATGGCCCGATGCAAACTAATGGTGTATTACGAAAGCAGTACTGCCGTAACGCACAATTTTTTAATACGCCTGTTAAAGAAAACGATTCACCAGGGAGTATAATTAAAAAAGAGAAGGCTGAAAAGCAGGAATGTAATAAAGAATTTCAAGATTAAAATTTTTTTAAATTAAAAACACAAGCTGCCCGTATAGTCTCCAAGTCCGCATTATTTTTAAACTGGAGCAATTTTTTAAAGTCTTGCAGTTGGCGAACTACATAAAAGACAAAAGGATCAGGAGCTCATCAAAAAATCTCAACAGTCTTTCATCACTGCTCTTTAAACACCAGTAGCAGATATTTCCATGGCGGAGGCTGACTTGATAAAGACCAACAAAACTGAGGCAAAAAAGGAATAGGCAAGGAGAGAGAGAGAGGATCTCTGGCAACTTCGCTACTACATCATTCGAGTCTAGGTGCATCGCCGCGTATCGCAACAAACACTTTAAAAGATTGAAGACGCAGCGGCAACGACAGCAGCACCGGCGCAGCAGCGCTGGCGGTGGCAGAAGAAGGAGAAGCAGCCGGCGTCGCGGGCCTCTGGAGGAGAGAGAAAACACGCGTTGTCATTCTCCGTCGTCTCTGCTCCTACTATTCTCCCTTCGGTCTCTCTTTCTCCCGACCCCCGACTCTTCAAAGGCAAAAGATGAAGCGAGAGCAGCAGAGGCGACTGTAGCTCTTGGAGGTGACTCTTTTTATTTACCCAGCCGAGAGAGAGAGAAAGAGAGAACGCAGCGGCGACGGCGGCGCAGCCCATTTTTCTTGGCGAATATCGAGAGAAAAAGACGATATTCCTCCTCTCTCGCAAACAGAATAGTCCTCGTTACATAAAGAAGCCCTTGCGCGACAGTCCCTTCCGTCCACCTCCTTTTTCCCTTTCATCTTGCGCGCTTGCCGTCCCTTCACCTCTGCCCCTGCACTTTCTCCATTTTCTCTCTTTCTCCCTCCCCCCTCTTCCTTTACCACCGCATTCGCCCGGCGTCGAAAAAACATCACAGGCCAACTGCGCAGCGCGGTCTTTTCATTCAAGCTCGAGAGCCGCGATTCACGTGGAATTACACGCGCCGTACACGCGACACGACAAATCCGACGAGTTAATCCTCTGGCTCTCTTCTTTTTTCTATTATTTTTATTTTAATTTTAAAAATATTTCCCAAGCTAGTTTCATAACTGGACAGTTAGAATATACAAGCTCCCCAAGCGTAATCAGCGTGTTTGCGGACTCAAGTCTCTTCAGCTTAATTTTTATTTACAATTTTTCTCTGTCTGACTAATAAAAATAAATGTTATAATCAAGAAGAAGTAGTAATTAAGGGAACTTTTATAAATCAATAGAAATCAGTTACTCTGTTTCTCGGAATAGCGTAGCTATACACCAAGCGCAGCAACATAGCGGTTGTTAATTATGCGTTGCGACAGCGCCACAGCCACGACTACGAGATGAAGCTCGGTATCTGGGGAGTCTGAAATAATATCCAAATAGAGCGGAATTGAATCAAGATTGAGCGATTAAAGCGAAACTACTGAAAATCTTGTAAATACGCGTATAAGTTTATTGTTAAAGATTAAGAATGGAGAGGAAGCCGTGCAAATTGCCGACAAGAATAGTGCTGATTCGACGTGAGAGGAGTGAAAGAAACTGGCAAGTTTCCGAGGAGGAGAGAGAAAAATTCGAATCAACTTGTACGGCTGTAAGGCATTTTATCACGGGCATTCACAGAGCTCGCGTATAAGATGGGCCCATTCTTCGGGAGTAAAGCGTGAAACGTATCGCGCAACTAGGGTTTCAAAGCACGCGGCATCAGTCATCGCGGGGAGGGACGGAGGGCGAAAGAAGGAAACGCCCGGCTAGCGGGATGAGGACTGAGATAGGAGCTGCTCGATGCGCAAGCACACACAACGTTGTTACGTCTCGGAGCTGCAGGAGGGAGCGGCGAAGGCGCGAGGCCTTCTCCTCGTAATCCTTGGGCCACGGGGGAAGCAGAGGAGAGTTGGATATAACTCCTCTCCAAACGGCCTGCGTAAATCATCGGGCCGGCCGCGGCTCCCATAACTTACGCGCACTGCGCGTTAGTCGTCGTCGTCGTCCGAAGTTGCCGGCGTTTACGAGACTACTGGCTCCTGCAACTGCAAGAGGACGTCGTTGCGCTACTACTGCTGGCCACCCTTACGAGCTCAAGCTCAACGGGCTTTGTTGACCGTTACTCGCACACAGGTTATTTTCCCAGGTGAGCCAAAGCTGTCTTTTACGAGATCCCCTGTAGGACGCAGTCACCCTCGTTTGGAGTAACTGCTTTGAGCTTATCAGAAGCTGCGCCGGAGTGATTGAAACTTTAATAAGACTATAGGTAACTTTTTCAAATATACATTTTCATTAGCTACAAACAAATGTATGGCTATATGAATAAAGTGATGATTCTATTAAAATTAAAAAAATGAAAAATAAGGATTCAGTAGAACAAACAGAGTTCAGTCAGACTTTATATTTTTTTAATACTAGCTTATTTATTTTTATTGAACTAGGGTGAACGCAATTATTTTGTTGAAATAATTTTGATAAATTGTTGTCAGTGGTAAATGTTTTAAATATTGGGAGAAACTTTGAGCCATGAGTTTGGGGTCGAGAGCGTGGAGTGAGAGAAAATTAAGGGCGGAGCATCGGCGCACGTTAGGACTTCAGCAACAAAGCAACGAGCGATCGATACGCAATTCCAAAAATTTCCAAAGCAGCAGGAGAGGGACGCAAAATTTACAAGCCCCTTTCACTGTACTCCGATACACAAAGAGACTGAAAAATTCCGAACGACGGCGCGGCGAAATTTTAAATATTCCCTTTCGTGGCATTCCGACAGACGAACGGTCAAAGCCGGCAATTCAAAGTGAAAAATCCCGATGAAATCGGAGGCTCGTGGATGCGCGCAGTTTAATGTACGGTAAGCGGCAGCCCCCGCTCCCACCCCTTTTCCTCCTTTATGCTGGCAGCTTTTTCCGTCCTAATAACCAAAGAGAAAAAAAAAAGAAAACTGCAGTCTAGCAGTAACGGCTGCAACGATGTTGAAAACTTTCATTCGTATTTCGCATTGGGCGGGTGAAACGAAAATTAAGAAACGCCAGCAGAGTAGCTTTTGCGAATGCGAGTGTTAGACAGCTGCGGTGGGGCTAAGGAGGATCTATGTGGCAAAACTGTTTTGCCAACGCGGTAAGGAAGCTGGAGACGGGCAGAGAAGAGACAGCGGCAAACGCGGACGACGACGGCGTGCGGGGAGGACGAGGTCGGGATTGCAAACGACAGCGGCACAGCGGTGGCGCGAGCAAGAAAATTCCAAAAGAGCCAGAAAGGAGGAAGCGGAGCGAGACAAAGACGCCAGCGAATCGGATACAATGCGAGGAGAAGAGGCCGCCGAGAGGCAAGGAGGCAGGACAGAGGGGGCCCGAGTTAAGGCGCGCCGGGGAGGAAAAAAGGAGGAGAAGTCGGGGAGAGGGGCTGGAGCGGCAAGGGGGAGGGCAGCGAGCTTGGAAAACGCCGAGAGCTCCGGGTGAGTGAGGAGGCAGGGGGAGGCTCTTTGACAACTCAAACATGCGCTAACGGCCCGCGCACGGCTCTCATTTGCAACTTGGCCGCAGAAGCTTCGAGTTCAGCTCTTTTTTCCTCCTCTCATTCGCACGCCACCCCCAGGCCCAGCAGCCCCGGTCCTCCCTTCTTCTTCACTCCATTTTTGTGCCCTTTTTCTATCCACCGGGTACTCAGGGATAACGCTGGAGCCTCCAGCCCCACACACAGCGCACACGTACGAATAAGTACACGCGAACTCCAGTCGGCAGTGAATATCGATTTCTGCACCTCTCCATGCCTCCATGTTTGAGTTTTTGAGCTTGACGCTCTTCGTCTTTTTGCAAGGGTTAAACGAAAAAAAATAACGTCCTTTCAAAGAATTCGCGATGCCGAATTTCCGTGGGATGAAAAATTTAGCCCTTAATTACAACGTCAAAGCGTCGTTTTATACGATTTGTAGGAAAAATGAATATTTTTTGATACACGGCCATATCGAGTTTTCAGGGCTCCGCTTCACAGTCGATTTTCCTTCCTTTTTTTTTTGCCGACGAGCACTAGGCTCTTCAAAGACGCGAAGGGGTTCGTTCACAGCCGCGGCGGCACACAAGCTCACAGACACGTGTCACCGTCGCGGTCCCGAAATAACTTTTGCTGATGCTTTTCCGCCCTACTTTTCCGCTCGATCGGCGGATTTTCTTTTCTCCCTTTTTTTCTTTTCGGCGTCGACTTTCGCGCTCGTGCCCCGCCTCGGGTGAGAGGAGCTTCATCGCTGGTCTGCACATCAAAGTCGCGGCGAGACAAACGATACCAGCTCGCTTCTACTACTTCTTCTCCTCTTCCTCCTTCTCTCCGTGTTTTCATCGTGCACGCGAAGAGTGGGGCTTCCTCGCTCGCCGCCGAGGGTGAGAGCGCGCTGTGCCGGCAAGTAATAGGGGGAGCCCGAAAGAGTGTCAGCGTGATTTATCCCGGCGTTATGAAGCGCCGCGAAAAGTGAAAATTGATGTGGAGCCAACGAAAGAAGAGTATTTTATTTGAATTTGCTTATTGAATCGTCAACGAATTTATTATGTCCGACCGAATTTTTTTTCTTTTTTCTTTTCATCGTTGTACTCCAGTAATTAGAGATTGATTGGTATACTCCTTATTTTAGAGGAAAATGGTAAATTTTTAGTTTTGGTAAAAGAACCTACGACAAGCTAAATAAATTGCCTTCTTTTTCGCGAACAAGCTTTACGAAAAATCGATTTATTTATAGTTTTCTAGAGACAAGGTTTTTTGTTTGACGGCTCGATGCAATAAAAGTTGGCGAAACTGTTTATTTTTTTCCAATATACGAAAGAGATAAAATTGTTTCGGGAATTCCTCGTTTTGTGGCTATTCTTACGGCTGTAAAAACTTTTTCTCATCCGAAAAACTAACAAGAACACGTCAATCAATAATAGTGAATAAACGTAAAAATATCAAACCGGTGGAAATTCGTTACGAGAACAAACATCGAGGCGCCAATGAAAAAAATGCTCCAATAGAAAAAAGAAAAAGAAAAGCAGCAGCGGCGTGCGTATCAGTGGTAGGTAGAAACAACAGCGTGTACAGCGAATGGACGCGCCAAGGGACGAAATGAGAATAACATAAAGTGAAAAGCGTACGTATGGGAAATTGGAGAAAAAAAAACTGTGCAGCGGCTTTGAAACCGCAACGCGCGAAACGAGAAAGAGCAGTCGTGCAGAAATGTATGTAGAACACACACACATACACGTGCACATTCGATCATATAGCTCGTACGAGCGGAATTAACTTATGAACGAACGAGAAATCGATGACTGGATAAGAACAAAATTTGTCCTCGACAAAGAAAAGCTATCGGAACGAATCGAAAAAAGGAAAGAGGACTGTTAAAAAAGCGTGCGCACAAGGGAAAAAGAACAGTCGAACGTGGAAAAGTACGAAATGGCCAGGACGCGCGCCGATGCATGCGCCGCCGCCGCGTGACCCCGGCAATGCATCACGTTTTATTAAACGATAAATCGGAGTAACGAAGCCGCCTATAGAGATGAACGTACCTCCCCTCCCTCGGCCCCGGCTCGGCCCCTCCGCGCCACTATCTGCGTTTCTTCGTTTTCCAGTGGGCTTTGTCATAGCCACACTCGCGTGTGCCGCATGTCGCATGCGTGCTTCGCAGAGGATAAAATAGAGAGAAAAAGAAATAAAGAGAAACAAAAATAGCTCGAAGCAGAAACGCGCGGAGGAAAAGATTGCGTTTGCGCCCTTTCGACTTTACCCTGGCCTGCTTGTGCATTTTCCCCTCGAGAAAAATACGGAGAACCGATATGGCGGGGTATCTAGGCGAGGGTGAAAGGAGGCGAACGAATGTGAGACGAGGTCGTGCGCGGCCGTTTGACGTTTATTAAATTAGTTTCTTGCGGTTTGCCGGCGTATAAGCAGTTTCTAAGCAAATATAATTTATAAAGCTTTTGCATGTCGTATTTACGGAGTATAAGTAGCAAAGTTTTGCGCCCGAGCAAGCGATTTGCTTTTGTTTGTCAGGAGGAAACTCGCACGAATACCATTAAATCTTCTTAAATTAGAGACGTCATTGGGCAACTTATGTTTTATTGTTTTACGAACTTTGATGCCTCACTCCCAGCTCCTCTCCTGCCTCGCTCCCGGCGAAACGGCATTGATTCGACGCTAGATGAGGAGAATTTGATAAGTGCCTTCGGAAGAGGAAAAGCATCCTCTATTTATAACTTTCTCAAACGATCCCACAATTGTCGCTTCCCAGCGCGATTGCGTAAAATTAAAAGTCAAAGCAGATGACTATTAGAGGCGCAAGCTCGAAAGCTCCAGCTCGTCATTCAGGTGGGCGCTGAGCCCTGGCCATGAGTAAAACAACGCTAAAACAGCACAAATGAAGTATTACGTTTGAAAACTTTAAGTAGTACTTAAATACTTAGGAAACGCGGGGCGAGTCGAGAGGGAGAGAAAGAGAAGGGGCGCGAGGGACAGTGGGAGCGGAAAGATGTTTACGGATCCAAGGCCAGGAGTGGAGGCTACAGAAGCGAGAAAGAGGATTGGTGAGCGAGTAGCACTGTAAGCCGAGGGGATAGCGGGGAGGGCGTGTGCCCGCGGGGAGGGAATAGCGCGCGAAACAAAGAGACGTCGCGTTTTATTAGTTCCCGGAACGTCGATATAACTCTTCGGCAAGAGAGTGCGGAATTACTAGAGGCGCGCGCCCCGTTGCTGCAGTAGGCAGCAGCAGCGCCGGCGTAGGAGAGCAAGGAACCCCGCCGCCACTGCCGAGCGATAAAAATGAGATTTATAACGGTCCGTTTAAATAGAATTTACATTGGGCCGCGGCGTCCCCGTTCTTGCCCGATAGATATCCGCCGATAGAGACGGAAAAGGTTCGTGTGGATTAATCTGTTACCGGGCAACTTGAGCAGGAGAGGAGAGCTTTAGTCACGGCTCTATTTTCTTTAATTGCGGCATTCGTTCACGCGTCGGCTCTGCGTTAATTTGCATCGATGTTGTTTTTTATCAAAAATATATAAATACGACCCATTCGCTGCTCTTGATAGTTGATTGATGTTATTTGAAAAAAAATAACGTGAATGGTCTTAGTGAATTTTTTAAAAGCATATTTCGAGCACGCGTTTTTGGGGAATCGAGTTTTCAGGCTGAAAGAACGGTTTGATTTCTCTTGATTTTTCGACAAACTCTCTCAATCAAAGGACGGCTTTTTTCAACGGGAACAGTCGTCGCATCAAAGTGACGAGCCCAATTCAAGAGAAAAAGTAATGGTCACAAAACTTATTCATCTTGCATTAAAAGAATAAAAAGTCTAAAAAGAGTATACGTAGCGAGTATCCAAAAGAACTTTTCTTCCTTACGCTCTTTTAAGCCACGTGGCTGATACACACCTACACACACACAGAGCGTGTTTAATTAAAAACGAAAAAAGAGTCTTGCATTACGTGTTTTTTAACAGAAAAAAATTCCTTTTGATGCAAGCCGCGCGAACGGAAAACCTAGTAATAATCGTCACGTAGACGCGCCACGTCGGGGAGAGTTCGTGTTTGAGTTGACATTTCAATGGAAATGAATACAATTACGCCCGGATGAGTCGGCAGACGCACGCGTACACTCGCGCACGTGACACTGGCAGTACGACGCGAGCGACGAATTTCTCTTCCTTCGTTTCTTTTTTCTTGTTTTTTTTTTTTTTAATATTCGATTGCAGCCCCGCATGGATGTCAATTCCGCACACCGTGGCCTATATATTGGACGTTGTACGGTGCAAAAATATCATACGATCGGGCGACTGGACGGTCTGGGGGATTTTGTTTTTTTTCTTCTTTCGCGGCAATGAATGCATATTGTGAATTTTGATTTTTGAACAGCACCAGACAAAGTCGATGTACTGTACGTGACCGAATGGCTGACATTTATTTTTCACAGATATCGGTACGAACAGGTAAAATGCGAGAAATTTCGTATTCAGATGTTATGACGTGTCGAGTAATTAATTATTATTTACAGCGTTAATTATTAATGCGTTGAGAGATTTTACATGTTAAATAGCTTTTGCAAATCCTGATTTAATATTCAATAAAGAGGCTTCGATAAATCAGAGTTTACAATTTGGTACTCACACGTAACGATTGCACACTGTATGTCGACACTTTGAAATGTGTACTCACCTGAAACAGAAAAAATAATAAAAGTTAGCCATTTTCTTTGATATATTGGTTAAAGTAAAATAATATGTTATTTACGCTTCAAAACAAAGTGTGATACAACATAGTGATTAAATGTACTGATCTAACAGATTATCCTTCCTATAACAATATTTATTCAAAACAATAGCTTTCTCCTCGCCGCAAAATTATTGCAGCACTTCGCGGAATAAATTTTCATTTTAGACAAGATCTTCAGACTTTAAATTGAAATAGTACAGAACAATTTGGGCGCGTAAATTACAAGTTTGCGTGTGCTTATTATGCGGGAAGTGTGTACGCGCTGAAACTCAGTTATTTTAATTACTTTGCAGAATACCAAGCTTGCTATTTTAACAAAGAATTTTCTTGTCTCTTGACCACTTACTACACTAAAAACAGCACTTGAAACAATAAAATATCGTTAAAAAACAACTGACGAAAATTTTAAGAATTTAACATTTTTGTTCATGAAATATTCAAAGCATTACTTTTAAAATTATTATTAAAATACATAGCACAATTGTGCCAAAACAATTCGGCACGAATTTCGATTTTCACACTAGCGTAACATCTCGTTTTACGATTAACTTGTAAAATAAACGGCTGTACGTCAAGTTCGCATGGGCAGAGGCAATTAGCGTTGTATTTATAAAAAACGCTTTCGTGCGCTGGCTATAAAATTTATTCTGCTAGATAAATGAATATATACGGCCAGTCTCAGCGGATAAAAACTTTGCATTATAAAGTTGGCGCGCTTTAAAAATATTGCATTTAGACGAGAGAGGGAGAGAGAGAGAGAGAGAGAGAGAGAGAGAGAGAGAGAGAGAGAGAGAGAGAGAGAGAGAGAGAGAGAGAGAGAGAGAGAGAGAGAGAGAGGCGATCTCGTTCAAATTCAAACAATAACGCTTCAATTTCAAACAAATCAGCGGCCTCGTCGAAGAAACGCCTGCTAATTCAATTTTGCAAATGAAGCTCGCCGCGATCATTAATCCAACGAGGAGTCAGCTATCCATTTCGCCAGAGTAATTAATTTGAGGCTCGTAAAAAGAGCTTGCAGCCCGCAGACCTCCCACCCGCCCCTTACAAACCCCTTCCTTATCTGCGCTGGCCCTCCGCCCCCCCCCCCCACATGCCTGCGAGAAGAGGAAGGATCTTCGAAGCGGAAAGGGGGAAGATCGAGGCGGCGACAAAAGACGTATCGCTTTAAGCGCCGATCGTCGAGCCGGGCTCTCTCCGCCATCAAAAAGCGGGCCTGCGAGTGAAGTTGACGGATCAGCGGAGGACGCCTACTTTGCAGCGTCGCCGAGGAAACGCACGACGACGGCTCGGGAAGAGAGAGGACGGTTGGACGAGCGCGATTAATGCCTTCCGCGGTGGAATATCGAGCGCTCCAGGCGCGATCTCGCTCGGTTACCTCCTCTCGCGAGCAGCTTCTGCCGCTGAAGGGTCTTTTACACTCCGGCTTCGCCCCTAACAGCCCCTTATCCTCGTTCAATATTTCGGCTGACGACTCCGCCTGTCGGCAGATCCCTTTTCCCTTATTCAAGTAACAGCGTTTTTCAACATTTTTAAAAAATACGGCGACCAGTCGGAAAAAAAATCAAAGCATTAAGTTAAAAACGTGAAGGATACGACCGCACAGCATGAAAGCCTAGTTTCATTCCCGAAGAAAACGTGGCTTTCGAAACAGGAATTTCGCGCAAAGTAAGAGGGTATCCGTATGAGTAAGAGAAACCGACAAGTGGCAAAATCTGCAGCGAGCGTAGTATCGAACGGGCACAAGATAAAAAGAGAGATAGAGAAAGAGGCGCAAGGGGAGGGAGAAGCAATTGCAGTTGCGGACCACTCGCTGATTAAAACTCCTCTGCGCGCGCGCGCACGCCTACGCACTGTGAAACGAGAGCGGCTCGGAGAGCCGAGCTACGTGGCACTGCATACAAAGCAGCTAGCTGTCATAACCTCGGCTTCTGTCAATACGACGCAAGCTCGTATGGCGCGCGACTAAGTCACTCCCCTCCCCCGATCCCCTGCCCCTCCACATGCTTCGACTACTCTATACGCGTAGAGAGCTCCAGACTGCACACAAACCAAGCTCCGCAGCATCGCTAGACTCTCTCTCTTTTCGCCTTTTCGAGAGATTCTCGCGCGGAAGCTTTGGCGAACAATGAAGACACTTAAGCTCCAATTATAAGTAGTACGGGCGTTTGTCAAACGACAAACGATAAATAAATTCGATTACAAAGCCCGGCAAATTAAAGTATTCATTACGTATCCACAAGGAGTACAGTACTTTTTTTTGCGAATTCGAGTAGCGTATGTTCGAGTGTATTACCTATAGGCTGCAGCGCGTCTCGAGGCTCCATCGATAGGTGAGCCCCTGTTATCGGGGCTGCTTTCTCGCATCTCTAGCTGCTTTTTTACTCGCTTTATTTTTTCCGGTACCCGCTCATTTTTTCCCTCGTTTCCTCTTTTCCCCGGCTCTCGACTCTCGTAATTGGCATCAATCTGTTTGGCTTTGCCTCATCGCGCCGAAATCATCATGCGCAAATAACATCCGCGCCGGAATCAAAGGCGAGCGTTACGCGCGAACGAAAAAAATAAAAGAGACCTGCGTGCACTCGTACAACCCCAGCCCCCTTTCGTTCGGCTACCGCCAGTCGCCGGCTCCGCTTGCTCCTCCTCGATCGTTGCGGCTGTAATTATCGGGGGAGAGTCGGTGGTTCGTAAAAATAAACTTCAATTTACGGGCTTTAGAGTGTTGCAGGTTGAGTGCGTATCGTGTACGTCGGAGTAATATCATGCTCTCGACGAATGATGCTCATTAACGGCGGCTTTTTGTCCGCGGATTAGGAATCGATGCTGCAAAGTATTTTTCCTCCTCAATTGAGTTTCCAATTTCATCGAGGACGTCGACGACGAGGCTCAAACGCATGATATACGCAACGCTATATAGGAAGGTGTGTCGTTAATAATGCAGCACACATATACGTGATCATCGTCTGCGGAGATGTGATGAATTGGCGGGTTTAATTAAAAGTCAAGTCTTCTAGTCGGGACAGGAGGCAAACATGCCAGGTCGAATTTTCTCAACTCCCGGCCGAGGCTCTCGCTATAATCCAGCGCATCCATCGACTTACAAGCTTAATCTCCGGGGCTGCCGATCAGCTAAGCCCTCCTCCTCGTCCGGACCTGTTTTCCCAAAACAAAGTTAATCACGTTGCTAAACACCGCCGCGAAAGAAGGACTATCCAGAGGTCGCTGCCATCCGGCGAATCATCCATCGCAAGCTCCCTCTGCCACTGCTGCCGCTCCTGCTGCTGCTTTCATCCTTGGCAGCGGCACTGCCGAGGCGGCGCCGATCTCCAGAGCAAACAAGCTCCGTTATCAACAAATTATTCCGGAGCGCGGAGTCGATCAATTTCCCGAGGTCCGCGGGCGCCGTCGGAGCTGCCGACTTGTTTGACGTTTAACGAAGTTTGATAGACACTCGGCGCTGGAGCCCGAGAGTAGCTCCGCCGAGAGCCAAACTAGCAGCAGCCCAGCTGCCCTCGTGTTGACGTAGATAACGACGTTTAATGGATGGCGAGGGCCGCGGTTACTTTGCAACGAAAATATAACGCGCCGAGCGGCGGGCAGCGGGAGGAAGAGGCCGCCGCCGCCACGCTGGCGACCCGACGACCAACAGCGGCCGCGGGAGAAAGAGACAAGAAGAGCAGGGCCGATCGAAATTGAAAGGACGAAAGGAGGGCCGGAGGCGACGAGCCGCCCCGGAAGAATGATGCTCCCGCCGCCGCCGCCACTGCTGCAGAGTGGCTTAGCGTGTCCGCTCTGGCACCCCGCTCACCCTGGGACAATAAGCTTTGTTATTGCTAATTTTCCGCGACCCCCTTCCTCCCTACCCTTTTGCCCTGGCCGCTCCAAGCGTGATGGCCTTCGACTACTCGTTATCTCGAGCCCGAGATGTAGCCCGGGAAAAATGCGAGCAGCCAGGATCTCCGGCTACTGCTTCATCAAGAGCTGGGGCTATTCCATTGCTGCCCCTTGAACGTTCGCTCGAGATTCAAATTGAATTTTAAACTTACGCTTGTGAGCTAATGGCGTTGGATAAGCGCGATAAAGTAGACGTACTGGCATGCACCGGAGTAAAAATTTATTATTTTTTATGGACGGAAGTAGAAGGAACTGTATCCGAAATATTTTCAACGCCTCTACTGATATACATTTACGCTTTATTTTCTTGGGTAATCTCTTGATTTTCCGCTGCTTTAAAAGTATAATTTATCAAGTATTAATGACCTATCAAGACATTGTTGAATAATTTAAGCGGTGCAAAGTAGCCGAGATATCGCTGCAAAAGTTTCTCGAATCGATAAAAAATCTTTTTACTGCTCTTTTAGATTTAATTTCAACGGGATTTTTCGCCAACTATTACTGAAAAAAATAAATAAATAAAAAATAAAATTAAAAAGCCCGTCCAACGTTTTGATGGTAATGCAGAAAAATCCATTAAAAAGTTTCCGATAAAATTTCCATCTCTCTTCAGTCGAGTCCAGTCTTGCCAGGGCTACTGACGCCGCTAGTGCGGCATCCCTTGCGGGCTGTAATTTCTAGGGGGCTCGCAAATCCAGCAAACCTCTCGATTTTGCTATCTCAATAAATCTGCGCGGCTCGCGCCACCGGACTTGTCGCATAAAACGCAACTTTTATGGAGACGAGAGCCACCCTCGGCAGGCCCTTTCTTGCGCTTGTGTTCTCCGGGCTCTGCTCCACGGGGCGCGAAATTTATCGTTAATAAGAAAATCGTAAATTCGCGAGGACGTAATAGCTCAGGCGGGAGGCCAGCCGTGGCTGCAGCACCTGCGCTGCTACGCGAGACTTTTATCGCGAGAGCAAAAGCATCAGAATGTTAGCCTGCGCCCGTAAGATAAATATTAAATGAACCTAAGCGTACGTATATGACTATATGTTCGGGGGTATACACGTGTATGGACAGCAAAAAATATTTCACCGCCGCCTCGGCGATGTAACCCGTGTTCCCCGAGCTCTTCGCCAGCTGTACTTTCCGTAAATTCGTGAAAGTTTGAAAAACGAATATAGGTTTAATTTTTAAAAACCCCTGTACTTTGGAGAACTTGCTGTTTCACACGCTACGAAACAAGTGGAAAAAGCCTGCTAAAGAAGGAGCAGGAGAACGAGGCGAAGATAAGACTAGACAAGAAAAATAAGCGAGTGTTGAGGAGGGGCCGCGAGCAAAGGGCCAGGTGGAGGCCGATAGTAAGCGGGCTATTGTGACGAGACGCGGCGGGCCCGAGGAGAGCTGCTGCCGCGACAAGTTTCGCCGGGCCGCGGGAAAACGCTGCTGCTGCACTGCCGGGCTGTAGCCGAAGCAGCGCCCGGCGATTTCTTTCCCGTCGACTTTTACGGGGGACGCCGAGGCCATAGCGCGAGATATAACTTATTTGGAGAGTCTGGCGCACGCGAGGCCTCGCCGGCCCGATATAAATCTCAGCGCCGGCCGCTCGCGCCCGGCTATACGTCTTTCCGCCTACTCTCTCTCTTTTCCTCTCGCGCCACCCGCGCTTCCCCTGTACATTCTTTTTAAACTTTTACTCTATTTTCCTGTGGCGCTCCGACGACTATCCTCCCTACCCTTCTCGCTTCCTCTCTACCACAACCACCTTATTCGCCTCGGACCCCCTTTTTTAGCCAGTCCGCACGTATGCTCCCTGACGCTTCTATATATACATTTTCAGCCAAGTTATTTGAGCAAGTGCCGATAGTTAATAATCGAAAAATATGTTATCAGCGTATTTTTCGCCGAATCATCGGTCCAGCCAGCAATTTACGGCGTTCGATTGTTTTTCTTTGATTCAGGCTTGCATTTGAATTAAAAATACTGGCTATAAGAGGCGCTGGGAAAACGAGTCGAGCGAACGATTTAATATCGGCAAAAATTATTCAGCGATTCGTTATTCGTTTCTGTAATTTGCATTAAAATGAAAATAAAGCCCGGCCCATCGAGTGTGATTGTTTCGAAAGTCGGAAGAGAAAATTGAAAATCCTAACAAAGTTTAACTTTAATCTTTTGTTATTTAATTTTATTAAAAATGAACCATTAAATCCTGCGGGTTTTAAATTTAATGAAAGCTCGTCTATATTCACCACTGGATGAAACGAGAAAAAAATGAAAACGCAAAGGCAACACGTAAAAGCCATAAAGAAGACTGCAGGCATGAGCGTCAAACAGAGCAGTAATAGCTGATGTACAACTGCCAATAACCGTCGGCATGCATTTATTATTCGCAAAGCCTGAAGCACGATTAATTAACTGATGACCCGTACGCCATTGCAGAGAGACAGAAAGAAAGAAAGAGAGAGGGAATGCAAGGGAGAGGAAGAGAGAGAGGGCAAGTGATGCTGGCGCTTCAAACAAAAGTAATCAATCAGCCGATACATTTACGGGCCATCGCCCACTTTTCCCTCTCGCTTCTCCGCTCGGCTTGAAACCGCTCGCGCACACACATCCTTTAGGCTCTCGGGCTTTTTCATCCCCAGCACGTCTGGCAGCAGAGGGATACGCTGAAGGCGGAGGGGGCCAGAGGGGTATTAAGCGCTCGCGTTACGCATGGCCGTACAGCGCTTGCCGCGCGGCAAAGCCACCGCCGGAAGATTAATGAGGTTAGAGCGAGACGGGGATTGGAGGGCGTAAATGAGCAACTTCCGAAAGTTCGAGCTTACTCTTTTTTCTTTTTACCGATATACATAGAGCCCGAGTATTGCCGAGTTTCTAATTACAGCCTCGCCACCGCTACTAATGCCCGAAAATTTTGAATTTTATCCTTATCTTGTCAGTCCCCTCTCTCCTCCTCCTCCTCGCCCATGAAAAATTAAACGAGCTTTTCGACTTTCTTTTTCCCCTTCTTCAGCCTCGACCTTGCTACAGCAAATTTTTAATACTTTTTTGTTTAAAACTGCTTCGTATTACTTGAAGTTTACGGCCAGAATGAGCCGCGATTGAAAAACTTTCGGCAAAACAAAGTCAATTATTCGAGCGATTTCTGCAAGTTTGAACGATGGCCTGCAAATTTCTGAACGTTTAGCACGAGCTGTTGAGAATAAACTCTTTTTTTATCCTCAACGCTAGATAATGAGCGAATGTTTAAAGTGCAAGTAGTAAAAGCCGAGCAGGAGAGGCGACGTTTTGCACTAGAAGAAGCTCAATTAGAGACTCTTGGCAATTTTCTGAAAACTCATTCTTGAAAAGCATCCAGACGCCTCTAAAAAGCCCCGAAAAAGCGACAAAACAGAGCAGACGCGTGGAAGAAAAAAATAGGTGGCGAAATGGGTGGGTGGAAGCCCACTCGGAGTGCGTCGTCGCGTCGTAAGAGCCGGCGCTGCCGGGGACGAGGAGGAGGCGGAGGAGAGTCGAGCCGGAGACTTTGGAAAGAGAGCGGTGACGGTGGGGGCGGCGTCGCCGGCGCATCCGCCCCCTCGGCCTAACTGCCGGTCTCGAAGCCGCGAGCAACGAGCCAAGGGGTCGAAAGGATTTTCGGCTGGCGCTTGGAGCCGTCTGCCCGACACCCTCGACTAGCGCGCGTGCACGCACTCCAGAGAGCGCCAGGACCAAGGGCCAGAAGCGGGGCAGGGGGGGGGGAGGGAGCGGCGGAAAAGGGAAGCCCCGGTGCGCGTCTGCCGGCGCGCCTTGCGTACGCACGTAAGTGGAGTGCGCGTCGCGACAGCCAGGGGCAGGGGCCGGGAGGCGAAAGAAAGGAGAATCGATAGGCGCGCCGAGGAGGAGAGAGGGATAGAGGCCGAACTCGCTGGCGCGTCGAATGCGTAATGACGGGGAAATTATGCGACGAGGGATGTGTGCGGGGTTCTGCGCAGCCGGATGAATGGAACCGAGGCAGCCAGAACTCAACCACCCCGGCCGGCTCGCTCACGGGGCTTCGCACAAGGTTTCGCTTTTATTTCAACTCGAGCGTCTTGCTTTGGTGAATGGACACGAGACCGAGTGTACGAGCCGCGAATATCCTACTCTCACGATTTTCATCAATGGAAGACGATCTCGGAAAATGCCTAGACTTTTATCTTTTCCAGAGAAAGAGAGAGAGAGGCATCATTTTTTTCATCGATTTTTCATTTGAATAGAGGCGTGCCTCGTGTGCGGCACGTTATTTGCAGACGCTGATTTGCCGGGACTGATGGAATATGAAAGATAAAAAGGGCAAACTTGGGAGTTTCGGGTAGGCGAGAGACCTAGAGAGAGAGAAAGCTCTGAATTATACCCGGGCTTTGGGGGAATATTGAAATTCAAATATGGCGAGTTTCATACGGTGATTGATACGGCAAACACGCAAAAGTTTCGAGTCAGCAAAAGTAGTCACACACTATTGAATTTCGATGTGTTTTTATGACGTTATGCTCCCGGCCACTTTGAATAATTCTTGAATAAGCATTTCTCCAAAATTCGATTAAAAGTCACAGTTTTAAAATACTCAAATCAATAAGAAGCTAAGAAAATTGACATTCAAGGTACTTACGCATGTTTATTGAATTGGTAACTCGTGATCAACCATAAAAAGTACTCACCTGCAACAGAAAGAAAAAAATATTGAGTATACATAAAACCATGCATCTATTTATTATAAATTATCAACCGCGTCTTTTTTAAATATTTTTGACAAAGCCACTCTACGCCACCTTATCTATGGAGTCAGCAATTAAATATGAAAAATTTTTCAAGGACTTTGATTACATACAAAACAGTCGACGAGTCTTGCGTAGGTAATCATAAAGTATGACAAGCCGTCTTCCCTCGGCGTCTACACAAGCATAACGAGCGTCCCGTGGGCCATAAGCTGCGCACCCCCCCCCCCCAAAAAAAAAGAAAAAAAATCCCCCGAGGCTCGCGTTCTCTCGCTTCTGCTGCTACTCGCGCTTAGTTTGCTTGAAAGCGATACGCAGCCGAAAAAAGGGATTGAAAGGCGACGGCGGCGGCTCGCCGTTGCAGGCAAAGGGTGGGCCACCACCGGGCACTCGAGCCTGAAGCGGCGGGACCTCCTTTTCTGCCCTCGGGATTTTGTCGAGTGGCTGGTTCGAGCTAAAAACAGGGAATAGGAGGAGGAGGGAGAGGAGAAGCAGGCGGAGGGAAAGGGCTTCTTGAATTTCGCCGGCTCTGCAGGCGCACAGGTCTAATCCGCTGCTGCGCCAGAAACGGACTCATTGGTCCCCGGGCCATGCATGCCTCGTGTTTCAACTGGGTATGACGATGAAACGCGAGCCTCGCTCCGCTGCTGCGTCTTCCTTCGCAAGTAGAGTTTTTCAAACACCTTCCGAAAGCTATAGAGACTCGATATGCGACGTTGGCCGCGATGATTAATTACACTATAGGATAGCGATGATGTTCTGCCATGGATTCCCTGGGAATATAATCGTCACGTCGGAGAAGTGTGGACGTCGAAAATAGCTCGGTTCAGGAAATCCATCGGTATTTAGGATGGCGAGAGGGGAGGGGCTTGGGATGTAGGGTCGAAACGAGCCGCGCAGCTGGCTCGCGAGCGGCACATTAATCCCGCGCATTAAAGCGCCGAGCCGCTGTCGCGCACGTCCAATCATTATAGAACCGGCTGGGCAATCGAGCGCGAAACGAGCCTCTACGTGCAGCGCCAGCCCTGCCAGTCGAAAGCTTTTCGCCTCGTGAGCATGCCTCGGATACACGGACGAACGCCGGACCTCCAATCCCGCAGAGACGAGGCTCGCTTTACTCTCGGACACGCCACTACAACGCTCTCCAGATAAATATACGTTAGTCCCCCCAGCTCCCCACCGGTCAACCCACTGCTTTCAGTTGGCCCCCTCTCTCCTACGTATTGTAGTACATGTAAAGCGTCCCAATAATTTTCTTTATTTTATTCGTTTAGCCAGCCATAACTGTAGCCGTATACTGAAAAGTTGCTTCGAGCAAGTCAGTTATTCTCATTATACAAGGCACAAGTTAATTAATCATACAGCGGACTAATTCCGAGAAGACTTTATGAATCGAGAACATTTATGTGTGTATTTATTCTTTTCCTATTTTCTCTGGAAGCCTAACGCAAAATCAATCTCTCGCGGCCGGGGCCGGGTAAAAAAGCCGAATGAATATTTTATGAGCTTAAGCGAGTATGCTTGCAAATGTATGCGCGCTCAATGGCCTAGCCAGCGGCAGCGTAGGCGCGAATTAACATGTTGAGCGGGCGAGACGGGCGCCGATATATCGGAAAGAATGCAAATTCCAACGACCAGTAGCAGCAGCAGACGCGTTAAGCTAGCCTCCGTCTCTCGCGAGCGAATTTATTTAACCAAGCGCGCGATCACCTAACCTCTCCGCCCCACTACCCCTCCCCCCCCCCACTTCCCCTACTCCCGAGATTATCATCCGTCAACTTTCCACTGGATAATTCGCGATAGGTAAAAGCCGCCTTATATCGTGGAATATAACATCGGGGCCTCCGACAGCATTCTAAACTCGTTGCACGCGAACAATAGCCCGAGAGCCGGAATCTTTAATCTGTCATCCGCGAGATGCTGCGCGAATGCCAGCCCGCGTAATACGTTTCGCGGAGCACGCCTAACCCTTACTGACAATGTCACTTCAGAGAGGACGAGAGGGGAGAAAAAAATTTAATCTCGCTAAGCTTTAGCGCATTCGTCGAAATTCCTTTCTTATTATCCTCGGAGCCATTGATGACGAGGTGGCGAAAATAACTCGAAATCGCCGTTACGTAAATCCAATAAACAACAGCTAGCGTTTTAATCGAAAGCCTGCGTTCCCGCCCCTCCCAGCGTCCCTCTCTCTTACACCGTCCTATCGTATAGTAGCCGGTAAGTTCGCTCTGAAGGGCTAGCTATCGCGAAGTTCAGAAGGGAAAAGGCCGCTCGAGCGACTATATATCCCTCGCATGTTCGCAAGCTCACCGGCCCATGAACACGCTGGACGCAACACTGGAACGAACGGCGTTGCGTCGAGCGCTTAAAAAAAGGCTGAAAAGGAAGAGAACTACTGTAGCCGCCGACACTGGAGAATTGACAGGCCTGAAGGTACCTGGTTCCCGAGCGCATTTTTTCCAAAGCAACATGAGGAGAGTCCGAGGTAAATCTTGTTTGCTTGAGAAAGGACGAAGGTGCCGGTTTTTGTAAATGAAACTAGGCCTGCTAAGAGGGATGGCCCGAGGAAAATCTAGCGTTTTAGTCTGATTTGTAAAAGACGACTCATTTGCGGGGCTATAGCTCTGATTGATCGGCTATCGCGGCGTCGTGTACAACTCTGATTGATCGCCTTCTCACTACTAAAGCAGTTTCTCGTTAAGCTTTAGCACTAGTTGGTTTGTTAAATTGATTAAATTGCCGCCGGTCAATAATTATTCCGATCGACGGGTGGCGATACACAAACGCTTGTGCTTTTGAGGCTGCTCGGGTGTAAACTCCTCCTAGGTTGGTCAGAAAACAGTTTTGAACCATATCCAATTACTAGAGGAGTGGCAGGAAGGTCAGAGAGGGATAGAGAGGGAGGAGCGAAAGAGAGCTTGGGCTTACTTTTCCATCAGCTCGAACTTTTACTTCAATAAACGGCGGGAGCAGTAGGAGCAGACCGCCGAAACAACAAGAAACTCTTCTCGAGTTCGTTTAAAAATGCATAGACTGGCCGTCGTCTCCCCAAGAAGCAGCTACAAGTCGATCAAGAAAACGGCCACGAGTTACGAGCTTCGATGGAAAAGTAAAAACAGAACAATTGCCGACAGAGTGAAGGGGAACTAGCGAAAACTAAAGACGGCAATAGACAAAGTACCATGAAAGAATTATGAAGAAGATGTGAATAAGCCAGACAATTGATCGACGCTCTAATGGAACGAAACCCATAGACCCCTCTTCCTCCCTCTATCTCGAGCCACCGATCGTTGCCGAAGACGCTTCCCTGTATATTTATGTACTGACGAGTCGATATCCCCTATAACAGCCTACTGTCATAATAATACTTGAAATAATGCTTGCGTTTTATTAATGCTAGCCTTGTTTCGCCGCCGCAGTACTTGCAATATATTGTCTCCTTATTAATATAAATTTATCTGTAAGAATAAAACAAAAGCCATTTAAAGCGCAGATAATTATTAATGCTCCCGTCTGACCAAAGCGGAAACTTTCTACTTGCAAAAGAAAATTATTTTTTCCTCGAGCGCTTAAATATTTTGTTTTTCATAAATAAATCATGGGGTCGTCGATCAATTCCGAATTTGCTGGAAAACCGATACAAATCGGAGCTAATGCAAGTCTCGCTCGACCTTCTCCCCAATACGTGCCTTGTCATTTTCAAGCGAGCCTTATACCAGTGGCCCCCGAGGCGATTGGTAAACAAGCGAATCTCGCCCGCGGATACGCACGAGTCTATCCTTTACGTGACTCCTCGCCGGATATAGGCAGCGGCGAGAAGAAGATTCGATACAGCCTCCCCCCCTCCTCGCTCTCTCTCGGTAGTGGAGAGTCCGAGGGATAAATAAGCGAAGAGGAGAGAACGGAAAGAGAAGAAGAGTAGTCGCGCAATCACGGAGAAGAGAAGTACACACGGCGCATAATCTAGGGGGAGGGGGGGGGAAATTCTCCTGGGCGTTCCTCTCTTTCTCTTTCTTTTTTGTCCTCTTGTTCTCAAGCGGACGCGGAAGCAGACTTCTTCAACTGCTGCTGCGGGCGTGGCTAAAAATGGAGATTTTATGATAATAAGGGTTTTTCATACACCTGCGAGGTAGATGGACACGCTAGTCTCCTCTAGATTATGCGGCTGCGTATCGAGCGCGGTGTTATTTTTCGACGTTCGGCGACAAGCGCTTGGCTCTTCGCGGATCACACTTTTCTCGGATGATGGCCATTTTTATCCCAGAGCCCTGGAATTGACAGTGACAATGGACGCTAAAGGAAACAAAGGTGTGATAGGTGGCTAGTTCGAAGAGCTATCGGGCTATGGAGAGGGATAATCCTATGTCTTTTTGCCAATTAGCTGGCCCCCTTTCATTCTTGACACGACGTAATATCTTAATTTCGTTAAGTTTGGGAGAAAAGCTCTTGCCTCTCCAAGGCCGACAGTTGTGATTGTCCCGGAGTAGAGTAAAGTTTACGGGAAGAGGCAAAAATAAAAAGACGCGATAAAGTACGTTTATTTATTTATTTATTTATTGAACGGTACGATTGCTCCGTGTGCCGTAAAAAGCTGCTATTTTTAATAAGAGCATAATCTGCAATGAGAGCGCTATAAGAGCTCGATCGTTTTATTTGGAATAAATAATCGGATCGTCGTTTGGGGAGCTTGTAAAGGAGAGTAGGGAGTACGTGGTGCATTAGTCGATGCCGGGCACTCGTACACTCGAGCGTGCATCGAGCAAATCGAATGAACTCTCGAGTGCAATTTCTTTTGCCAAGGCTGGGGCATGCAAAGTAACAACGACAATTTCACCGAAATTACGGGGACAAACAGCCCGGCAAGCTAGCCGGCTTCCCTCGTAAAAGCGCCAAACGGTCTCGCCTAGCCTTTCCCCTCGCGCATCACCTACACCTCACCTTTCGTCGTAATAACGAGCCGGCGGCCAGAGGCGGCCGGAGAGGGGGGTGGGGGAGGCCGGTTGCCCGCCCGATAATCGATCGCGCTCGGCCGTTTGACGCGAAAAGGGAGCGCCGAGTGAGAGAGTTTCGATCCAAACTGTAGACTGAGAAAACAGGGACTACTTTCTCTCTCTCTCTGGCCTTGCATTTTCACGGCTCGTCGCGCTACGCTTGGCTCGTCGCTGCTCTCTGCTCACGCGATTGTTTTTTCGTCCGGCCCGAGCAGCTACTACCCCCGTGCCGTCAGGCGTCTCCTACCCCTCCTTCGCACTTTTCCCCGTTATCCACGGACAGCTTACTCCCTTTCTCTCGCTCTCTATCTCTCTCGTCCGTTGGTTCGTTGTTTTTTTCGTAATTTCGCGGGCTGTCTCGCGAAAAAGTCCCCCGGCTGTCGGGCGTCCGTTCGAATTCGAGAGCCGTCACTTCCGCTTTCGGGAGATGGCGCGCGAACTACGGCTATAAAAAATAAAAGAAACCGTCGCAGCCCATTGCCACCTCTCGCTTCTCCCCCTCCTGTGGATGCCCTCGGCTCCCCCGCTCTCCCTTTACTCCTCTATCTCGTGCAAAGTGATTAAAAGCGCAGAGCGAGATGTACGAAAGTTCGCGCGGCGCGCACTCCCGCTTGCTCTCTGTTGTACTCACGGGCTTTGTGCAGCGAGTCTCGCGAGCCGCCTCACCTCCCGGCGAAACTTTTTTCGGGGCTTCCGCTTCTGTTCGCGTCAGGAGATGGAGAAGAAGCTTCAAGGGATGGGGGGGGGGCCGAGTTTACTTTGTCGCATTGGCTTGCACATTTTTCCGTTCGACGTGTCGACTGCTGCTGCTAGGTGCGAGACTAAAACGACATATATAAACTTGAACGAACAATTTTATTCTCCCTTCAATGCCGCGTTAACAGAGGGACGTCGGAGGGATGGAGGGAATAAGGTAGAAAGCGTTTGAAACGCTCGCGTTGGCAACATTATGACAGTAAGCGCGCTATTCCCGTAAAGGTAAATGATTTTAATTGTCCTCCATTAATTACGGCACTGCAGGCTGCAGAGGGCTGCAGGGGGCGAGCACAGCAGCAGTAGCAGTCGAGAGGGGCACCTGCGGCATTAGCAGTAGCCGGAATTCCAGCGTTTCCTCTCGCACGAAATTAATACGCGCTTTTGTCTCGAATTCAAGAGCTTGATGAATCCCGCGCAGTCCTTGACTCCGCGAGAGACTTGCACTTGCTGAAACAACGGAAAAGGGAAAGAGAGAGATAGAGAGAGAGAGAGAGGGGGGGACAGAGCTCGGTCCATTAGCAACGACTCGACCGAGTTAACGTAAAACTCGTTGCGATAAAATTTCGGCCGGCCCCTGGAGATAAGTCGACTGCTGCTATAACTATTCCCGCGGCTAGAAATAAGTGAGCCCTGGCCCTCGTCTCTCTCTCGCTCTGTCTCTTGTCATAAGTGCAAGCTACTCCAGTTTCGTGCCCGACATCATACCCACTTACGCGAAATATCCGGCTCGCCCGGGACTTAGACGCCGGGAGCCAGGGCGAATTTCGCGAGCGGCCCGAACTCTCGAAGAACAAAGGGGGAAGCGGTGGGAGGCGGGGGAGCGCAAGCCGTCGCCTTAACCGTTAAATACAGGAGCCGCTCGCCGGTAGCTCCTTACCGCAAGGCTCTCGCCCGTTCCGTCTGGCCGACTTAAGTGGGCCGAGACAGAGCGCGAGCACGCGAAAGGGAGAGAGAGAGAGCCAACACGATGCCATGCATGGGCCAAGCGCCCACTCGAGAACTCCTCTCGCAAGCCCGGCTACGGCCTGGGCCACGAGATGGAATTCTCGTCGCCGACGAGGTGCTGCGGCCAGACCGCAGTTTAGCAAACGGCCCGACTCCTAATTGTTCCTATATATTTCGAGTTAGGAGAGCCCAACGCCAGGAGAGCACACGCGAGAGCTTCAAGCACCCCCCAGCCACGACGAACCCCTCTCTCCTCTTCAGCTCCTGGGATCGGGCAGCCTGCCGACTGGATTTCTTTGCTGTGTGCGTGAACGCCTCGAGGCGTTGGCGTTAAGCCGGTCGACGCTACTGCTGGGCCGAGACAAACTTTGCGACTTCGGGCCCTCCCCAGCCCCTGCCATCTGAGGCTGAATCTGTTTTTGATTACCGGGAAAGTTCGAACGTCGCTGCACGTCATGCGTTTCACGGCTAATTAAGAATAAGCACTTTGATATAAAGCAAGGTAAGCAGTTTGCTGGGGTGCGCCTACACCCACCGCAAAGTCCCTATGTGCTCGTTTTAGCCAGAGCTACGCTTGAGCGGTTGGAGAATGTTTTTCATTTCGGTTAATCGAAAAGTTTACGCGAAGCCAAACGCGGAGGCTAGTATGAAATTCTAGTGGAGCGTTATTACGAAGCCCGGTCATTCAGCCCGTTGAAAACTCGACTCTGATGCCTACTGTGCATTCGTACATGTAGACGCGCAACTACAGGCAACCACAGCCGCATAAAGCGAACACGCGTCGCCGAATTTCCTAGCGAGAGAGCCAGGAGCTCGTTAAAAGAGCACACTAAATTCAAAATAATAATCCTCTCGATCTTCCTCCTCGTCTACCCTGAGGTCTCTTACTCCAAGTAAACAAGCAAGCCGAGCGTCCGGTGAAACGATGCGGGGCCAGGAGGGGGGGGGCGCAGCCGCAATCCTCCAAGAGCTCGCTCTCGACCCTTATCGCGTTTGGTAATTCGCCTAATCGCTGTAGTTAAGAGTCCGCGACGGCATTAAGGTCTTAGGCTCGGCCGCCGAGAGGCCGACTGCCAGACGAGAAGCAACGGATAGATAAATTCTTTATTCAAAGCAAGCAGTGAAAGCCCATGTGGTTACTTGAAAGTTGCAAAGCGGGAAATGGCAATGTATGAGCTAAAAATTGATGATTTAACGTTTGAGCAGTATACTACTATTAAGAGAAAGAGAGGGTTGGGGGAGGGAGAGAGAAGTATTTCCAGTGGTACGTGCCGAGCGTGAACGAGAGTGTGGGGTAGTGGTGGGGGCGAGAGGTCACGAGAGCGAGAGCGTCTGCCTGGCCGAACCGCAAGTGCAGAGCCGACGGGCGACGAATTTCCGCTGGCGCCCCCTTGTTCGAGGGCGCGGGGTCAGGCTCTCTTCCTGCCGGGGCCTCTCGGTGCCGAGCCTTGGAATTTCGCCCGGAGATTCGATCGAACACGTTCTCGTTTCGGCGTTGGCTCGGCGGCGCATGGCCGATCTTAATTAGCGGCCGGAAATGACGATCGCTCGGCGATGGGCGTCGGCTCCTCCTCTCCCGCAAGCCCGAATCCCAATCTATGCCCCGGCGCGCTGCCACCCCCAGCGCGGTCCACGCTAATGACGATAGTTGCGCTGCCGGGGCGCGAGGAGAGCAGCGACGAGAGCGTGTGTAGCAGCCCCCCCCCCCGCGCGCGAGGTTATTACGACTGCGGAGTTTGCCGGACACGATGTGCCGCTGCTGCTGGCGCTGCTACTACTGACTAATTGCCTCGAGCCTCCCCCGGGCCCTGGATACCTCCCTCCCCTCCTCGCTTTCGGCCCCCTCTTATCTAACGTCTCCGGGCTTTCGTGTTTATCCCGAGCGAGACTTTAACAAATGCGAACATGGCTAGCGCCGGCCACTGCCGCTCTTTTTCAGAGTCTCTATAGTCGCCGTTGTTGCTACTGCTGCTGCTGGACGATCGTTGGGGGATGTAGCCCTAGTGGGCTCTCGTCATGCGATGTCTAGACTCGAGGCTATACGGGTACGGTATCGCTCGCGATTGTCGCGAAATTTGTGACTTCATCCAGACGCGGCCTGTTGACTCTCCAGCTGGCTACGTAAATAGTCAAGTTTGCTGCTCGCTGTAGGAATACTGGCAAACGACTGCGCGCAGTAGCGTAAATGCACCAAAATAGCTTGGGTAAATTCACGCTAGCTTGCCACGCGATTCCCCAGCCAGCAACCAACCCAGCCAACCCTTTGTCTATCTCCCTCTCTCTATGGCTCTGTGTTTGTTGCGCAATAATTTACGTTACGCCAGAGCGAATCGATATTTCGCGAGCCAAGCGAACACCGGCCTTTAATTAATGCATTTGCAAGAGATAACACAGAGAGAATGTGAGAGAAAACGGAGGGAGGGCACAGAGAGGGAACAACAACAGAATCCAATCCAAGTTTTTCAATTGCTGCAAAAATTTTCCAGGCTGATCCTCGAGAGCGCGAGCCCGAAGGAGTCGGAGGACCAGAGAAATGCAAACAAGTTCAATAACGCCTTGAAACTTTCATAAAACAAAATCCAACGTGATGGCAGAGCGGCTGCTGCTGCTTGTCGAGGCGAAACGGGCAGAGGGAATAAAGCAGCCGGAGATCGAACGAATCGTAAAGCTGGGGCATTCTCTTTTCCCCTCGCGGTAAAACACTTGCAACGCGAATCCTCTCGCGCTCGTAAAAGCTCGGCCTCCTCCTCCTCTCCCTCTCCTCTTTCTGGGAAGCAGTGTTTTCAGGATAAAACCGAGAAATTTCAGCGCCGAGTTAATCGCTTGCGGCCCTTGGAGACAAAGAGAAACGCTTGGAAAAAGTGACTCGCTGCTCTTCTCTCTTCGAGCAAACTTTTCTGCTAGGCTGAAACGCTCTCCGATACGCGTGTATGCGGACTAAACCGAGAGCCGAGCAGTCCTCGGTGTGGTCTGCTGGCCCAGGCTGGTGTGCAAGCAAGAACCTCGGAGAAAGTTCGTCCATTTGAGATTACGGATTCTCGCGGGAGCTTGTCGCAGAACTTTTAGGAGTAATTAAAAAGATGTTATTAGGCCGGCTTTCCTCTGCCCCTCCCCCTATGCCCCTCCTACCGCCGACTCGTAAAACTGCGCTAAAGAAGTTAATGTTTTAATCAACTTTGCAGCTAAACATAAAAGCCATCCGAACCTCTACGAATATTTTGAATAATATTCAATTATTCAGCAAAAGCTTTTACCACAAAAAGCTTTGTTTTTTTTTTGGTTAGTTAACTTATTTAAAAAATGAATTCTTATCTTTCTAGCGACGAAATTAATTGAACCGATGAAGAAACTCGCCAGTTTGACGGGACTCACCTCAGCCGTATCGTTCGTCGCTGCTCGCATATAATCGAACTTTGGAAAGCCAAGAGCTAAAGATCGAGCTGCTAGCAGAGAGCAAGTAATCAAGTTCGGCTAACTGTCGGTCAGCGATAGCGGGAAAATGAATTTCGTTGGATGTCAGCGCGCTCCAGCAGCGAGCCGCTTCAAACGTGAGCGAACAAGACGGGAGAGGGAGAGAGAGAAGGCTTTGGCCGTTCGTTGGAGACGCTTGCGGCTCTTGTAACGTAAGCGCGGAGGCCGGCCTTAGCGCCGCAAGCCCCCGATGTCCATTTCGCGCTGAGGCTTGTGCGAATGACGGGACGGAGCGTGTCTCGAGCTGCTGCTGCTGCCTCAGGATCCAATCAATACTCGGGCCAGCAGTGAGCAGTCGACAAGCTGCTGCTGGGCTTTTCTCTGTTTGGCTGAGCCAACCTCCCTGGCTTCTCAACTGGCTCTCTCACGTTTGTATCAGCTCGACTCGCCCGATCATTCTTACCAGCGCCACTTATCTATCAAGTCGAGACGCTGGACGGGGATGGGGGAGGAAGATGCCTGCTCCTTCTCCCGCTCCATTCGACTTGCGACGGCTTCCATCAGGACTTTCTATTTTCTCGCAAGCACCTTTTCCTCGTCAAGCGCGTCCTCGTGAAAGTGGCTTCTCGCACCTCCCTTCGGGCCACGAGCCTTGTCGGCTATACCGTTTGGCCCTATAACGGCCACTTGATTCACGAGAGACCGAGGCAGAGTTTGCCCGTGCGTTTCATAAGCCTGCACTGCTGGGACTGCTGCCGAGCCGTCGGTGCATCTACCTCTCCGAGCTCTAATCCCGTAATTGTGCTGATTAACTCGGCGCCCCCACACTTCCTCTCTTTGGCCGGTTCCAGTCATCTCAGCGCAAGCGGCGCTTCAGCCATTGCGCTCCACCCTAATCCTTGAAGCTCGAGCCCTTGGGCTTTCGTTCGTAGCTGGGAGAAACGATGAAGAGCAGCAGCTCTCTCCCTGGCCCTAGCCCAATCTCGGTTCTCCCACAGTCTGGCCAGCGGCGTTCTTCTGCATCCCCGGGATATAGGATATGTGTATAAAGCGGCCGAGGGAGGGATATAAATTAAGAGCTCCGTCATTTCGCCTTGTTATTGGATGGCCAGTTTAACGAAAGCGCGCCTGCCTGCTCTTTCTGATATAACGTCCGTTGCTATTTGTTGCGCTCGTGAAATCCCGCGGTCTACCGACATCGCCAGCCCCCCCCCTCCCCGACTCTAATATAATCCGACTACGATTTTACCATAAAACCAGAGTTGCGCGCCCGAGCTGAATTTTACGCGTTCTCGGGAAAATGTTTATTTTATTAAGGCTAAATATTTACGCGACTCCGGCCTCGAAGCTTTAACATGCCCGAGTTATGATTGCATGATTTCCACGTTAAAACCGAGCTACTCCGCAATAAATCCGATCCCTCGAGATTTTGTTTTATGCAACGTTTGCCCCCCCCCCCGCAATTTCTAGCTGGAATTTCTCGTTAAAGGCAAAGGGCTAGAACAAAAGCTTGATTCGAAATTCCAGTGGACTTTCCATGATTTTCATTAGTATCGACATAAAAATAAGCACGTGAAGAAAGCTAGTGACTGCAGGCAGGCAGTTTAGCTCGGAGTTACTCAAGGGCAACTTTTCAATTATACAATTTCGCGTAGTCGTTGTCGTTTTCAAATTCAAAGGAATGAACGAGTCGGAGAGAGCGAGAGGGTAAAAGGAAGGAGGGGGGGGGCGAGAGTAGCGCGGAGAGATTGAAAGACACGAGGCGCACCGACGCGAGATCTCTGCTCCCTCGAGGGCTCGGGATCTTTGGCGGAACGTCGACGTTGTCGGTGTAGCAGGCAGGCTCTATCTTTCTCTCATCGGCTCTTGCACGTGCACGCGCGGAAAGACAGGGGGAGAGAGAGAGAACGAGAAAGAGGGAGAAGGACTCGACTCCCGAGACTCGACGATCGAGTTCCGCCGAGACAGGAAGGAACTTTAGCGCCGGAACACTTTATGGTCCGGCGAGTGGATTTCTTCCGGTTATCCGTATGTGCCTCGCTTTTTCTCCTCCTCTTCCCTTCCCGCTCATTCCCCTCCTGCTCCTGCCGGCATTTTCCTTTGACCATAATACTACTCTCTTCGCTCTTTTTGCTTATTCCACAAATTTTGCGGACCGATTGTTTGCTTAGCTATACTCCCGGCTGCGAGGCAGCGCGCGACGAGAATTCCACGCGGGATTCTGGTAAAAGCTGCTGGATAGGGGCTCGAGCCTGCGAGTGTAATAGCTCTCGAGGGAAAGGGGAGGATTTTGAAATGGAAAAAAAAAGTTTCGAGAGCTGTTTAAAATGCGCGCTGGCAGCGTGGCTGGGGCGGCTGGGGAGTAGAAGAGTGTCGGCGCCTTTAATTAAGCTAATACGCAGAGTTTCTGATAGCTCGCTTCCGATAATCAGAAGTCGCGCTGGAGAACTGCGTCAGCGGTGAAAGTTGCAAGCGCAGGTCGCTGCCGGCAGCGCCGTCGCCGCCACTGACTGCTCTCGGGCGTGCGGGGGCGCGGCAAACCGCCTGCGGCGGCTCCCGGGTCAGAGATGAGTTTTCAGAGGAGCCGGAAACGCCGCGACGCCGCCGCCGCTGTCACCTATCGGAAAACTTTCTGGGCCATCCGCATGATCGAGGTTAATCAGCGTAATTAGAGGCGGGGATTAGGGCTCGGGGGAGGCGAGCGAGCCGCTCTTACGTGAAACTTCATTCGCGAAAGTTAACGGTTTGATGGAATCGCCGGAAATTCTCAGCTCCCCCTCAGGCCCGCGCTCCGGGACTCTCCTTTCACGCCGACTGGCACTCGGAGCTTCCATTTCTTCGGAGAACTGCTATAAAGACCTGCCCCCCAAGTTAAGCTCATTTTTCTTCTTCTGCGTATGCTGAATTCTTTTCAACGAGACTCGCGATAACTTAATATAATCAGTTTAAGATTATTGAGAAAGACGACAAGGCGCCGGGGAAGAAAAGCTTGCGAGCCAGGTCGTTGTCGTGAAATAAAAATTTGACGGCTGAATTTGCCAGAGCAATATAGAGGCGGTGGTGGGGGAGGCAAGCAAGCCGCAGATGCGCCAACGTAATTCTCAGGCTTTCGCTTTGCGGTATTTCATCGAGTCTAACAAGTAATGCCGGGAGGAAGTCGAGCACACGCGAGCTACGCGCAAAGAGTCGGGCGAGGAGGGAGAAGGTGCTGGTGTGTCGAGAAGGCGGCCCGGAGATCGGCGCGGAGGATAAATATTTATCGCCGCAGAGGAGGAGCATTTGAATTTTAATCAAGAAAATCCACGATATTCTCGCTCGCGCCACGTACGAGGAGAAGGAGGAGCTCTCCTTGGCTTGCTAGACTCTGAGCTAGGGGGCCGTCGATAAAGCTTGGAAAGGAGAGAGGAAGCGAGTCCTCGGCATTTCAGTCGCGAAACGTTGCCGGCGCAAAGTCTTTCTCCTCGGCGGAATAGCGTAGCCGGGGTTTCTCGGCGCACTTTGCGAAATCGCCGCTTAAATCTCGCGGGCGCAAAGATTGCAGTGCCGCCGCCGCCGCCGCCGCCAGTGGCTTTTCGCTCGCGCCAACGCGAAGAGAGGCTAAAGTGGATGTAAAGCGAGACTGACAAATAGAGATGAAGGATCCGAGGGCGCGCGGGCTCACACGCGCGAGTCGTTATGCCCTCTAGCACGGCAACGCCGAAGATCGAGCGAGCAAATTTTACTCTACTGCTATATACGCGCTGCGGCTCGAGAGTGGCAAAGATGAAGAATGGATTTTCATTCCAACACGGACGTTCAATTGGATTAAGGCGCTCTCTCTCTCTCTCTCTCTCTCTCTCTCTCTCTCTCTCTCTCTCTCTCTCTCTCGTATTTTCGTGGTTTATTTTCCGAGCTTAAGTCAATTTGCTTCTTCGATCGATTTCCGGATTAGGACGGCTGAAATTTCAATAAGATCCTTCGATCCCGTGACTAATCCAAGTTCGCTTCTTCAACTTTGGCAATTTGATAAAAATTTAAAGTCGAAACGCCTCGTGTACAATGGAACAAATAATGATTTTCTTAGTTTTAAAAAAGTGCAATCAGAAGAAGAGCTGCAAAGAGAAAACATTGCGATATAGACGAGGCTTTCATCCTACAGAGGAAGAGGTAGAGAGAGACGATTGAAAACCAAGTCGGACATCTGGAATGGAGTGTACGCGAGGCGAGCTGGCCTGCGTCCGACTAGCAAATTCTATTTATTTCAGGAGCGCGGACTAACACGTACGCCGCCTCGTCTCGTTTCACTGCAGGATGCCCTGATGCCATCCCGTCTTGTCCTTTCCATCCATCCCCCGGCCCTCCCCACGTCTCCCCGTCACCTTTCTATCCCGGCTTAATTTTCTGCTTCCACGTCGGGGTCCCCACCCACACCTGCTACGCCTCAATTTTCCGCATAACCTCTGGCTTTGACAGTCTTCTTTTACGTGTCTGTTTTATACATCTTAAAAAAAAAGAGGAAGGAGAAAGAGAATTTCTCAGTTTCATCTTTCGCGAGAGAGCCCTTCCAAGCCCCGCCTTCTGCACTTTTATGCCAGCCGTCCGGAGAATTGACGGGCATAAAGTTGGACGGGTCAAAGCTGCGAGTTCTTGCGCGGCAGCACGGCCCCGTGCGCCTGCTTGCTTACTTGCGAGAATTACGCAAAAATTCATTTCAAGTAATAAACTTTTTCAAACGGGGCGAATATTTTTTGTCCCCGCCCTCTTCTCCTCCCTGCGAAAGCCCGAGAGAGTTTAATCTCGCGAATATACTTGGCTTTACGCCCCAGTTGCTTGTATTAGAAAACAACAATAAAACGAGACGTCTGTTTTTTATCAAAACTGCACGAGGAAAAATCAGAAACTTACATATTGCTCGGTGCAATTTTCAGCTCGGAAACTGCCAATCGCGAGTCATTAGTCACGTAATTCTAAGTACGATCAATCTAGTCTGCTCATTCTATTCAACTCGCTGGACAGAGAAAAACGTACATACGCTATTCTAACGGGATTCAGATGTAAAAAAAAAATTAGACGCACATGATTATTTGCGTCTCCGCAAGCTCATTTACGGCCATTCATCTCTCTTTCTTTCTCTCTTGGATCGGAGACACGCCATTACGTTACACCCGCACTTTTCGCCGCGACCGAGGAAAATCGTGAGCGCACGAAGAGCAGCGCGATTCGACGAAACGATTCGGCGCTGGTATTGACAAACAGCTCGAGAGAGTGTGAGAGAGAGACGTCGGTTCTCGCGCCACCCACCGAGAAAGAGAGAGAGAGAGAGAGAGAGAGAGAGAGAGAGAGAGAGAGAGCCGGTGGGGCTCCATCTCCGCTTCTCCGGCGTATCCTTTCACAAGCACGTCCTTTCACGAGTATTCCCGTTCACACTCTCGCTCTATTACGCTCGTTCCAACGACCGCTTTCATATCCCCCCTCCCGTTTCCATCTTTCGATCTCTCTCTCTCTCTCTCTCTCTCTCTCTCTATTCCTTTTACCGTTTCTCATATCACTTGCGCCTCATGGACTTTTGTAAAATGTAATTTTTCGCGGCGGCGATGTATCGGAATTAATCAAAGCGACGCGTTTGTTTGTCATTGCTGTCGCGGTGTAAAAATGCTGTAAAGCGAGATAATTCCAGTCGTTTAACACAGGCGATTAAGCTGGAAGTTGAAAAAATTTTAATAGCACCTGGATATCTTTTTTTTTCTTTATTCCGAGCATTTTTAAGCTTGTGAAATATTTCGCTGCATTTGGTTTAAAGGACGACATAAAATACAGTTACGACTGTCTTACCAAAGCCTGACTCGTTCTACTTAATCCATAGACATAACTTTTCATGCCGCTTAATGAACCTCAACCATGTAATTTTCAACTTTCTTCAAAATTGAGATTAAAGATCTTCAGATTTCACAACTATTACTTTGATAAAAAAATACACAAGACGGCAAATTAATATGATCTAAAATAAATCAAGTTGAATAACAACTGTATCATTTGAAAAATCAATAGTTTATTTTCGAAAGAAGCAATGGATGTTTGAATTAACATTTAACTTTTCGAAAGAAAACAACGGCCGATCCATTAATTTAATTTGATATCGTGGCGAATTTGAATAACACATTTATCAGGAAATAAGGTAAAAGCCGAAATAAGGCAAGGGTAGGAGAGAAGCAGTAGGGACAAAAGCCGAGGAGTCGGATCCGGAGGCGGTGAGGCTTCGAAAACAAAACTTGCCACTTAACAGCTTGAAAAGACCGAGCCGTCGCCGGTCGGCAGGAGCCGCAACGCGCGAATGAAATTTTCATTCATCGCCGTCTTCATTACTTTATCGGGCTTCCCATTGAGCTCGCGGGAAACATCGGCGCCAGCGGCATTTGGCGTCAATCCACGTTGTTCCTCCGCACCGGCAAAGTCCCAAGGGTAAAGCTCGCACGCGAGCCCAAAAACTTGCGATGCGCAAACGAATTCTAGGCGTCGACTTTTCTTTACTAACCGTAAAAGAGGAAAGCAAGTTAAATCCGATCCTGTGGGAAAAAAACCACCGTTCCTTTCCAATCGATCTTTGCTACTCCCCCCCTATTACACGAGTTGTATCGCTTTTTCTTTTTTCTTCATCCTAACTATTTCTTTTTCAATCTAGCCATAATCTCGGGACTCTTTCAAAACAACTCTAAATTTTAATATCGAATATACGCGTTGTAAATTTTTGTTGCGAAAAAAATGCCGAAAGTTTCTGCCTGGTTGTTAATGGAAATATTTTATTACCTTGATAATAAGATATTTCGAGAGTTGGATAACGTCCTAGCGTGAAGTTAAGCATAAGTTGAGTTAAACTTTGTGAAAATAACTTGTTTTCAAGTTTCTTTTTAGCAATTGTCATATTTTATTTTGCCGATAAGAAGAGAGCCAGTGAAAACAGTGAGTTTCAGTAACGGCAATCCCAGGGCGCGCGGGTTGAAATATCGACGGGCGCGCGAGCCATCCCGCGGCAATCAGCGAACGAGAGCCGAAAGTGCCCGTGGCGAGAAAAGAATAAAAAATGAATAATGGATAAAACCCAAGAGCATCGGCGACGAGAATGAAAGGGGATACTGACGATGAAAGGACAGTTAGATACAGCGCGCATGGCCCGCAAAAAAAAGCCCGGTGAAAATCAAACGAAAGCGAATAAAAAGAGCGAAGAGGGTGGCAGCGGCTGCTTCTGCTGCTAGTGGTAGAGAAGCTCGCGAGTAATCGGACGATGAGTGAGAGGGAGAGAGAGAGAGAGAGAGGCAGCGCGGCAAAATGAAAAAGAAAAAACGAGAGACGAGAAGTAGCAGGTGTCTACGGAGGATAAGTCCTCTCTAGCAAAAAGATCGCGGTTCTCGATATCGCGCCTCGCTCTCTCACTTTTTCCTCCCTCCGGCTCTCAATTTCCTTGATTTGCTCTACTCCTTTCTGACCTCACCTATTGTTTTTCTTTTATACAGCGCGCATCGACTTGAGAATTATACCTTTTTCGCTCAGCTCCTCCTCCCCTTCGCCCCAGTCGGTTCTTTAACATTACGTGCAGGCTACCAGGCATTTTTTGCCCCCTTTCTTTTTCCTTCGCAAACTCAACTCGCTGTTTTTATTTCAAGTTTATGGGAAACTCTCGAGAATGGATCTTGAGATCCAGTTTAAAAAGCTGCTTTTTTCATGAAACGTACGTCAGGCATGAAAACTCACGGAAAGTAGGGGCGTAAAAAATAATGAAAAATCTCGGCGGCCGGCTATCAAATTTTTATTCAACTTCGAAGCCCGTCATTTCGAGCGGCAACGAGGAGGGCCGATGAAAAAAAAGTTGCATCGATTCGATTGAATTTTCAAAATGAACTTCTCTAGCTCGCCTCGTTCTTCCGTCGGACTTTTTTCATATCCCCTCCCTCATCAGAGGCTCTTTTTGCAGCTGAGCCGTGTCCCCTCGCCCCTTGCTCCCCCGCCGCAGCTCGATATCGGGCTCACGAGAGCCTGGGAGATTCCGCGAGATAGAATGCCGGGGCAAGCCGAGGGAGCGGCGAAGAGAGGGTTGGACGGCAATAAATTCTCGGCGGCCGACGTTCCACTTTCTTCGCGCGTGCGGTCTGCTGTGCTTTGACTAATACCCGCCTCTCCTCACTGAGATGAGTCTTACAGGTGTCGTCTTTTTGCTCCAGCTCTTTTTTATTATACGTCAGTTTGCTCATGATGGATTGCAGATTGTTCCTTTTGGGACAGCTTCTGCCAGCACCACCCCTCCACCCCCCCCCTTCGACCCTGAATGAAAGCTTCTTTTTCGAAATATTAGCAGACTTCGCTTCGGACCACGGAATATGAAATATTGATACTCACGCGGGTTAATTGGTTAATATAACTTGCCATCCCGAAAAGGTACTCACCTAAAACAAAGAAAATACGATCTAGTTTAGACATTGTTTAATGAATACTTGAGGGTAAATTTTTGATAAAATGCTAAAATTGAATTTATCTTAAAATAGCATCTCGTTACGTTCATTACTCGTTTGATTAGCATTAAATATGACCTTTGCCGAGCTTACAGGTCACTGAGAATGAGGTCGTACTTGAACTCTATATATTTCGTAATCAAAGCAAGAAAGTTCAATGTAGTGAACTGAGAAGTACAAGCCTTGGTTTTTATTCAAATTTCTACATTGACGTACGAGTTAAGTTCTAGTCTATTAATTTAAAATACTCCTCGGTCGATGTGATTTTTTTTTTTTTCAAACCTCTAAATTTCCAAATTAACAAGCAGTTGATTAAAACTGGAGAGAGCTTGGGAGTTTGCGTGGAGGAGGAAAGTTATAGCCTCCCAGGAATGTTTGATAAGGCAGCTGCTACTTTTACAGACGTTGAATAATGAATTATCAATAGGGCCTCCTCGGACTTGTCCACATAAAGGGAGCGCTTGTAGCTGTAAAGCGCATAACAATAAAAAAGAGAGCCCGAGGGCTTAGCCGTGCCGGAGATTCGTTCTCGCTCATTTATTCATTCAAAACGATTTCAAGTCGCGAATGGGCCGTTTGCTTTGGCAATACACGATTGAATTATCGATGCCCGCGGAAGCGAGCTCGACCTCCTCCCTCCGCATGCGCCTCTCTTCCTCTCCGCGAGTCGAGCAGCCAATGCGATATTGATAACATTTCGACGTGCGCAAATAATGTCCGGAGAATTTTTCGATCGCGGCTCGCCTGCTGCAACTGCGCCGAGCCCGAGCGTCAACGTCACGGCCACTCATTTTTCATCGGACCGCCTACTCCCTCTCCCACAATCTCCCAGCGATTCGATCGACCGACAATTTTAATATTTCTCGCTGCAGCATTCGATAAACCGCCGACGCCACCAACTTTATTTCCCTTACCCCTTCCTCCCCTTTCCGAGTGAACAAGAGCTCTGGGCAAAACTGCGAGCGCGAGACTACCACTGCTCCTCTCTCTCTCTCTTTGTCTGGCCCTCTTTCTGGCTTGAATAAAACACGGCCGGCGGGCCGTGTCGGTTTTTACGGGCGCGTCGATTGCGCTGCTCGTAAAGTATTTGCTATCGCCGCTGGAGGAGTGTGTCGCGGGATGCGCGCCGTAGTCAAGCGACGGAGAGCTTTTTTTCCTTAACAACAGTCGAGGAGTGACGCGCGGTAGACCGAGCAGTCGCGTCTTTCCGCCCGCTGCCGACAGGCCGTTGTTTTCAAAGCGGAGTTTATCTCGCCCGGGAGGCTCTAGTGCTGTTACTGCCAGAGAGAGATTCGCGAGGCCGCTTGGTTAAGCGACGCTAAAACTAACTTTACCGCCGGACACTAAACGACACGTGCTGAAGCGAGAGTAATGAGACGAGTTGAGGGGCAGGGGGCCTCGGCTGGATGCTTACTGCCGCTTTCACACCGACCGGAATAAAGAAGGTTAAGTGAACGCTAGCTCGGAAAATTTATGTGCTTGCATTGTTTGCCCGGCGGCGAACTTGCAGGATCCGAATCCCCGGCTACGCCGGATAATTCGAATACTGCTTTGAAGCATAGAAAGCGACTCGGTCGATTTCTTTGATAATAGCTCGAGATAAATGCATGCGTACGCTGGAACCAAGTCAAACTTGGAATGATAGACGTTGCCAGAGCAGTTATTCTCGCATTAACGAGAAATGCTATAGTCGCTGGACGAACAGGGGGGTGGGCTTTTGAAAATTTTCCAATTTAACAGATAGAGATCGGGAGCGGCGGCCGAGCGACGAGTCGAGGGGAAATAAGGAGAAAATGGGAGAAAAACAGCGCTCGTGGAGAGAGAGAGAGAGCGACGTAAACAAAGGAGGAGGGGGCTAGGGCGAGGAGGAAGAGAGGGTGGGCCCGGCGGAAGTCGGAAGGTGAATTCGCCTAATACGAGAAACAGCCTGTGAAATGTACGGATATACGGGCTGGCAAGCCCTGCGTAACGAGGGGACACGGCGAAGGAGCAGCAGAAGTGGGAGTGGGCCAGCCGGAGGAGCTGGGGAAGGTGGACGACGATAAATCTCGGCGGCGCCTTAAAACTTAATTCCTGCGGGGGCATCGCCTCGCCAGACTACTTCCTCTCCTCGGCCCTTGGCGGCCTCTCGACGTTCGTCCTTTTGTCTTTTTGCCTTGGCTTGTCCCGCCCGACTTTTTCCTCCCTCTCCTCTCGCTCTATCTCGAGTTGCGCGAGCAGCAGCAGCAGCCGCTGCCACTGCCGGCGCTCTCCGCAGCGGAGTTTGTCTGTCTTGATAATATCGTCGTCGCTGCTCTCGTTGCCCACCTCTTTGTCTCCTTGCCACCGTCTTATTTTCCCTACTCTCGGCTCCTTTGCTTCCGGAGGCGCACTTCTTTCAAGCCCCTCCCTCGGCGCGCCTCTCCTTTCTCCGGAACCCTGTCTCTGTCTCGGCCGGTGTACTTTTCAACTCGCTCCTTGTCATGTTTGTTATCTCCAACCGCTTGATGCCTCCTTCCCTCTTTCCCTCTTTTCTCTACCTTCGTCCGTTCGTCAATTACAGTTATCTCAAACTTCGCGTCTCTATCTCCCATGCCCAGCCGACCTTCTTGTTTCTTTTATTCGACTTCTTACTCGCTCCGGCGTATAATAACGCGCATTAAAAATTCCAAAGACGGCTCTTCTCCCCTTTCCCCTTTCACCCTGGGCAGTCTTAAATTAAAAATTCAACCCCACTGGAAAGGGAGCTCTTCTCAACGTCACAACTGGCTCTGAAAGTAAAGAACTGGCATCCAGATTAACCATCCGAATTTTTCTCAAATTTCTAATTTCTCCCCATTTCTGTGTTCCATTGTTCTCGACAGATCCGCGAAGTTTCCATTCCGCTTTGCGGTGACCTACCCACCCCTCCTCTCATCCGCCTCTCTCTCTCTCTCTCTCTCTCTCTCTGTCTCTTTCTGCCCAAAGCCGGCTTCAGTCTTGGAGTAGCCGCTTTTTGGTATCTAGTCCCAGCCGTCAGTTGCCCGTGGCCGAGCGAAGGGCGAGGCAATTTGGAAAAAAGGAAAAAAGAGCCAGTGGAGCGCAGTAGAGCCACTCCCTCGACTGCTTTTTTTCTCCATAGCGGGAAACTACTCGGAGCGAGCGTGCGAGTTTTCGAGCTTCAAAGCAGCTGGACGGTATGGGGGGGGGGGGAAGTCGGGAAGAGGGGCCGAGGGAGAAAAGGCAAAGCGGTAATGACGACTCGGCGCGCTTCGCTTCGACGCGCCAAGTGTACGGCCTTCTTCGTACTCGAGCTCTTCCGCTCGAAGCCTGCAGGGGCTCCCTTCCCGTTCCCGGCCACTCGTAGCCTGCTCCCCCCCCCAGCCCCTCGCCCTTAATATCCCTCTCTTCAACTTCTTTTATAGTTTTCTGCGAAGCATGCGCGTGCGCGCCGGCGAAGTTGCGCCGCCTGGCAACACCGAAGCTCATGTCTAGCACTACGAGCTGCATTAAACTGTTATTAATTATAATTCGAGATTGCGCTCTCGGCGTGTTAAATTTTAATGAATATGCCGATGTGGTAATGCCTTCCTCTTATTAATGCAAAACCACTTTGGATAATCATTGCCTCGCCTTTATGTGTTTTAGACAT
The DNA here is from genome assembly GCA_030522585.1 of Anagyrus pseudococci. NCBI lineage: Eukaryota > Metazoa > Arthropoda > Insecta > Hymenoptera > Encyrtidae > Anagyrus > Anagyrus pseudococci. The sequence goes on from JAPYYQ010000214.1 coordinate 64,718, forward strand.
GAAGTTTCAGGCAAACATAACGACACAGCAAGCCCATTGCAAAGCTGCATTACGGGCATTTAAATCTTAATCAGCGGCCGATCAAAGGATAACTGCAGTTCTTGCCAGGTAATAAAAATGAAAATTACGACCACACGCACCCGTGTAAATTAACACCGCCTATGTTTGTTATTTCTCGCGAGTAACATTAAAGAAGTAGCCAGCTGTTACTTTGGCTGTTGGTTAATGACTAAAGCAAGCCCGCCAGTGAAAAAGTTTAATAGACAACCTGAGCAAGCGTGAAACCTCGAAAGTACAGAGGGAAAAAAGATGAAAAACTATTATCTTCGTGATCAGCGCCGGAGATAAGAAAAGCCCGAGGTTACGTGGTTTGCTAAGTCGATGTTCCCCCTTAGCTCCAAGCGAGAACTCGAGCAGCGTCGGGTAATATATTCCCGTATGTGGACGACTCTTGCCAAAGGATCTCACCACGAAACTCCCTGGCAAAGCAGCATCTCCCCCGACCGACTCGGCACACAATGGGGTAAAAAAGGAGAGACCGGGCGCTCGTCGACGAGAAGGCAGCGCCGGGGAGGTGGAGCTCAAGGGGAAAACGAGCCCGGTCTTGCAGGGGGGGAGGGGGGGGGCAGTGCGGCTGCGTGCTTTAATCAAGTGTCGCGCAGGCAAGACAAGGAAGAGGCCACCTTCCGAGGCAAAGTCGGGATTTTTCGTTTGCCCCGCAGGACCGGGGGTGAATACGTATAGCCGGATTACGGCGGCTTCTCCGCTGAATTCGCCGGCGCGAGGGGAAATTGGAAATAATACCGGTCCTCCTCCGACCAACTCCCCAGCCCCAGCCTCCGCTAACTCCAGCGCGCGTTTCTATTCCATTGCACTTGAAATGCTGCTCCGCAATCTTTGCTCTCGCCGAGAGATATGTGAGCCTGGGCGTGCCTGGGACGCGCGGTCGACCACCGACTGTATTCGTAATAAGCTCCTCGCGCCAATACTCGAGCCGCACGCCCCGAGTCGGTTATTGATGCCTCGTAAATTTACCCTAGCAATCCTACTTTTTTCATTCTTTCAAACAGCTCGCTTTAAGTGCCCGATCTAATTCACACGCTCGCTCAAACTTCTTCCCACTGGGCCAATTTGATTAATCAACGAATCTCGCCGACTTTTCAGCGGTCCAAACTTTTTCAAAATAAATACGACCGAGTGCTTCTAATTACCAAGAATGTAGACGTCAACGATTGAAAAACACGCGATGTCGGCTTTATCGCCCCAGAAGCGATAAAAACAAGTGAAAATGAAAAATTCTATTTTACAAAATAACGCGTAGCATAGTTTTACGAAGACTCTTTGTCACGCTCTTATAAAATCGAATCGGAAAATTCGGAAGATCGTTTGGAAGATCGACTGGGAGCTTAGCTCTCCTCGGTTCGTCCGCGGTATTGAATAATTTGAGGTGAAATCAATTTCATGAGCGCGTGGCTCGCAGACACAACTTTTTCATCCGAGAAGGAGGCGGAGGAGGAAAGCGACGAAGACGGCGACGCGCTACTTTTGCTCCCGGCAAAGTTTAAATATTGCGCGCGGTTGAAAAGGGTGAGCGCGCCTACGCGCCGGAATAAAATCCCAGAAAGGAAGAGAAAGAGAACGGGCGATTGGGGCATGAGGGAGCAAGAGTCGGAGCTCGCTCGGGCCGTGCCCTCGTGGTCGCGTCCGGGCACGAAACCTCAATATTTCCAGCGACTTGTGCGCCCGCCGGAAAAAGCGCCGACAAAGCGAAAACTTCGCTCCCGATCCACGTCCGAACAAAGGAGCGGACTGATATTGTTCATAAATAACGGCCAGCGCGCGCTGGGCCTCCTAACCGTCCTCCCCACCTCCCCTGTGCCTCTTTCTGCAAAACAGAGGCGCACCTTCTTCTTGGCACCGACAGACAGAGAGGGAGAGAGACAGGGAGAGCAGACCCAAGGCTCAACTTCAACATAAGCTGGGGAGTCTTAAATGCTCGGGCTCTCGTTTAAGCGCTTTCTCTGGCAACGAGTTTCCTCTTCTTCGACTCGCCTTGTTACTTTTGCCTTTTGACATTCCCGTAATCAGCTGCTACTTCGCCCAACTAACTCTTTCCAACTGTAAGCTAAGCTAATAAATTTTATTTATTTTGTTGACTCGAAAAATTACTGGCCGAGAAAAATTTGACGCATTGATCTCGCTCGGCTGGCCTCCTTCGCGGTCCATTTGGTTTGTCGGCAATTAACCAGCGGCACTCCTTTCCTCTTCCTCTCCATCCCCGAAACAGATAAAAATAAGTTTCTCATTACGATAAGAGGAGGAAAAGAAGAGGGGATTAAATGAAGCGCGAGCCGAGGGAGGAATGAGCCGGGTCTGGGGGGGAGAAGCGAGCTCTGTAGAGTAGCAGTGCTCGGATCCTTTCTGTCTCTCGGGTAAGCCAAGTCTCAACAAGCCGAGCCGAGCGGGATCAGCACAGTTTTCCAACAGCAAAGACCTTTTGCATAATACCCGCTGGCTCATTATAAGAGGAGTAATAGTTTCCGACAAAGTCCCGCGGAACACAGCTTCCTCGTGGCCCGAGATGCCGAGGTGAGAGGCGAAGGGAGAGAAGGAAAGTCGGCGGCGGCCTGAGGTACGCTGAGACGTTGGGAGAGCGAGGAAACAAGTGTCGGAGGAGCTGTCGCTCAGCGCTTATGAAATTATTCTAATACCGTGGCACTCGGCTCTCCCCTGCTAGCCTCCTCTTGCCTCCTCCCCGTCGGCCGGAGCTCTGGGTATAACCTCTCGGCCGCGTGTCTCACCGAGATAGACTGACGAGCTGGCGAAAGAGAAGGCGCCGAGAGAAAGAGAGGGATAGAGTCGAGACAGAGGAGTTTGATTAATATCCGTGAAAGTTCTCAATTACGCCGGCGCTGTCGGCAATGCCGCCTACGAGGAGCTCAGGCTCCTACTGCTCTGCTGCTACTGCTGCTTGAGTGTGAATTAATGTTTGAAAATATTTCTCGGACGATAATTCGTCGACGGCATTAGAGCATTGATCTTTCACTATTCCCTACTGCCGCAGCCTCTTTTCATATTCCCGTCGCCTGGAAAATTTATTACCTCGGCTTTTAGTCTCCCTCCCGGCCTCTCCCGCGATCATTCGGAAAACTCATCTTTTCAATCACGCGGCATTAAAATGCGATCGGGCAAAATAAGGTTTTTATATATGTATACATATCGGAGGATCGACAATTTAAAATAGACGGGCAAAGACGACGAGAGCGTTGACGTCCTCAAATCGCGTTAGTACGCAAAGCCCGGGTGTAAATCGCGTTAGCGGCGAAAATTTGGCTGATACAATTTCGGCATGAGCATATAGGAAACCTCTCAAGCTATCGAAGCCCCGTAAAGGCAAATGCCTGCGATTTCGTTTATTTTTACAGATTCACCGGCTGTTTGTCATATCAAGTTGCTGATTCTCTTCCCCGGCCAGGCTATTTCAGTCTCGTCTCAGGCAAAATCAAAACTCATTCTCCACCAGCTGATTTATTGTTTCGCCGCGAAAACGACTTATTTGCGCTGCAGAGGTGAAATAAAACTTTGACTAATCAAAGCATCCTACTACTCGCTGCTCATCCAATTACGAATGGGGGAGGCTAACAATAGTTTTAGGCGTCAGTATAACACTGTTTGCAAGTCGACAAGCGTTGACATTGTTATCTGATACAGGTGTGTCGTCGGAGAGGTAAAAAAAATGCTAATCCCTTGGATTGTGGACTCTCCGAGTCTCCGTCTAGCTTGGCTTCACACCTCCGCCTTGGAGCAATTTACATGTTGCACCTCCCCTCTTGCCAACTAGATGCGAATCGTAAGTGATGAAGTCAGCGCGCCTATTTCGGGACTTAAATTAACATTCGCCGCTGAAACCCAAAGGGGTTGAATGACAAACCTGTCAACTGCACGGGCTCTGCTCGACAAAAATCTGCCCGCGCTTTCGCCTAGCCTGCGTTTAATTATCAGCTCAATTTTTCTTATCTTAACGGAATTCAAAAAGAATTGCTTGAAATTCATCGATTAGCTTAAAATCCATACCGTAATAATTCGCACGGGCAAACAGAGTTGGCCATAGGTAGGTAACATAGGGCCACTTTCAAAAGCAACTCGCGCCGCTCAATTAGTGCAAGCTCAAAGCTTCGAGCGAGCGCCCGCAGCTAGTGTCCGGTGCTCAGAGACAGATAATACTCGAGCATGCAAGAAGCTCGTATCGATAAAGTCCTCGGGTGTGAATTCAGCTGGAGAGGAGCTCGGAGTGAGATGGAGGTGAGAGAGAAGGGGGACGAGGAGGAGGAGATGGAGAAGGAGAAGGGATGGAAGACCAAGACCAAAGTCCGAGAGATCCGGCTGAACGGCGTACCCTCGTTAGCGACTTAATTAAACGGGGCTCCGGGCGGAAGATGCCCTCTAGCCCTGGGCTTCTTCGGAATTGCTGGACGCCCCTCCTGCCGAAGACTTTTAAAGTTACCGCTCTCTTTTTTATTGCTCTTATTATTTGCGACTCGACGAGATTCGCTTCTATTAGCAGCGGTTTGTAACTTTCAACTCGGCTCTTTAAATTAAAAAAATTCGCTCGAATCCTAATGAGATTTATTATTTTTGTTTTAATTTGTATAAGTTAACGAGAAGATGCAAAACTTAATTAAGTAACAATGGCTCGGCGGGGAAGGGGGAGTAAATAATGTCGTTCGCAAAAGTAAGCCGCATATTGTGAAAGGTAATGATGGTTGAGTAGAAAAGAAAAAGAAATCATCAAGTTAATACAAGAGAGGAGTTTAGCATTGCAGGCCGCGGAGTTGAAGAAAGTTAAAAATGCACCAATAAGCCCATCATTAAAACGCAATGTAGCGGGGACGTTCTCTTTTTCATTCGTCGAAACGACGAGCTGCTCCTGCGGTCGTCGTCGTCGTCGGCCGAATTGAGCTCGAGCACGAAAGTCGCGGGAGTGGCTGATGGGAGCAAATAAGCCAAAGCCCCGGCTTGAACGACTTGAAATTGCCACTAACGAGAAAAGTTATTACCGCACATTGTCATTTTCCAAACAAGCCATTCAATCTCGCGGCGGCTTCGTCGAAAGCAAGCAGCCGAGGCGGCGTCGGCATAAACCGTTCGATGGTGAAAGCTACGAGCGAGCATCCCGTATTGTGACGCGTAATAACTCGAAATTTTCGCTCCTGGCCGTCGTTAAAATAGCCGACGATAACGAATAATTAGCGGCACCTGTACGTACAGGCGAGCTTGGCTTATTTTACGATGCTCTCTCTCCTCGCGCAACTGTAGCGTCTTCCTCACGGAAATGCGGCGGTAGTCGGATCTCGGTCAAGTCCGAGGCAAGGAGAAGCCGCTGTGTGGGGTATATAAAAATATGCGGCAAATAAGCGCGGCTAAGTGCTGGGAAATGAAGCAGCAACGCCAAGTCAAGCCGGAAGAGAGGAGGAAAATAATGGCCGCGGAGGAGCTGGCCCTCGAGGAGAAAGAGCCAAGGCGAGGGGAAGAGGCGAGGGAGGTAAACGCTGGAGCGGACAGCAGGCTCGTTCGCCGGCAAGAAAGTTCAGCGTCGCGACGGGGAGGAGATAGCGGGCCGGGGCTGCCTCCCTTGGGGGCATAAGCCTCGAATTACCTCGGTTGCGCGAGAGCAGTATCCTCCCCGCTTTCCCCACATCTCGCGAGGCCCCGAGTGCGCGGGCGTAAGAGCGAGCGAGGAGGCTGTGCGTGTCACGGGAGGAGCGTGCCGCCGAGAGAGCTCTCGCGGTGAAATTATTTTATACTGCCGAGGCGCGCAAAGTTTCGCCCCAGCTCGCTTCATCATCCGCGAGTTGCGCCGCTCGTGCAGGCTGCTCCAAGGCACGAACCGGTCCGAACTTCTTTTCCGCGACACGCCTACTACGAATTTTCCGAACTTCCGGCGCGTACCTCCCATCCCCCCCCGACTCTCTTTCCTACTGCGCACCTTCGCCTTTCCAGAGCACCTGCTTTATTTTCCCTGCCGACATGTGCGTTGGCTAGTTCCTTCGATTCTACGCTCTTCCCTTAGCTCGGCTTTTCAAATGGACTTTTTCCGCGGAGCTAACTTGCTCTAACTAACTGCATATTGAATTGCAGGGAAAACGAGGAAGCACTCGAATATGGCTTTTATGAATTGCATGTGTTCGATTTAGGAGAACATTAATTCCATATCGGCAATGATGAACATTAAAAGAAGTATATTCACAGCTCGAGGGTATAGAGACGCTGGAATATCCCCGGAACGGCAATCGAGGGCGAAACAAAGAGAGGCTATCCTCCGGTTTCATTACAGAAAGTAGCGGTTTGCGGTCCGGGCAGCTGCTTCGGTGCGTCCTCTTCACCGAATCATCGGCCGGCAATCGCCTAATGACTTTATAATCCAGTCCCGAGGGCTGTGCGGAGCGAGAAGCGAGAGCGATAACGGGAACGACTCGGCTAGTTCCGGAGCATCGAGGCTGCAGTACGCGAAAAGCCCTCTCCTCTCCGGCGAATTGATTTAGTTTCGAAACAATTCCATTGTAATTCCCAGTCTTCAAGGCCGAGAGCGAGAGCACTTTTCAGCTTTTCCTAGCTAGCTAGTCTCTTCCTTTCCTTTTGTCGCAGCAGCAACACTACGACGACGAAGACGACCAGAGTCCAGTTCTGGCTGAGGCACTGGCAAGGTATTGATGTGGAGGAGAGGCCGTGCGGATAACTGGGATTCCAGGGGCGAGTTCGGGCAACGATTGCGCCTTCTCTCGCGTACGTACGCAAGTCCCAGACGCCCCGCGAGCGACCGTAGCGGGAAGAGAGCCGGCAGCCGGAAATGGACCGCCGGAACGGGAGAAACGGCCGAGGGAGCATGCGAGTCTTCTATTTGCGCTCGACTGCTTTTTCTCAGCCCTCGTGCTCGGTTTCATTTGATGGATTGTTCGATTACCAGTTAGATTCTCTACACAATAAGATTTTCTTTTTGTTTTTTTGTTTCACCGCCAAGATTAATGCGGTCGATTAATCTTGGAGTTGTCCCAGCGGCATATTAATCGGCTGAGTTAAAGGCAATTAGAAAGCTTTGCGCGAACGTAATCGTTTCTCATTGATTGTTTCATTATCCGTTTGCTCCTTGGAGCTTTTTTTTCAATTTCAGCCGGGACTTTAAAATGGAAGTATTTAGAGAAGAGAGACAGTGGACTGGGGCAATTAAAGAAATGAACAGTGCTTTCGGGCGACTGAGTAAGAGGGGCATATGCCGAATTAGACGAGTCCAAATTCATTTGGCCAATCGAGCGTAATCGAGCGCAATACTTTAGAAGCCAGAGCTTCCATTTGCCTCCTTCTTACCCCCTGCGACCGCCGTCACATCCCTCGAGTAGCTCGGGGCTTTTCGGCTCCGAACTGCCGGCCTTTTCAAATCCGCCATAATTGTGCCCTAAGCTTTTCTTTGTGGATTGTGTATATTTTACTTTGTTTCGCTTTCAATTTACTTTAAATTTATATCTACTTTGAGCAAATGCCGGGATATATAGTTCTTGGAGAGTAAAGATTTCTAGGAAAAAGAAACGACGAAAATAGAAATGAATTTAAAATATTCAATTCATTTCAAGGAGTTATCCTATATAAAATAGTTTCATTTAAAGAATTAGTATCTATTATTTGCGAAAATAAAAGTCGAGTCAAGTGTCGTTGAATTAAATGAAAAGACGTTTGCCTCGAGGAAGGATAGCATTAAAATTAAATAAACCCAATTAATCCGTAAGAATAGCATTTCAATAGGGAAGCAAGTATCGAAGTTTAAACATTAAAGTTATACCTTGCTTGTTTGGTAGGTGACTCCGGGCTTCCAACTTTCGATCCTTAAATTCCTCGAGCATAAAGTTATAATACTATTACTTCAATGTATTTCAAGTTCCGAGAAATTCTATTGGATTTCATCTTGCGCCTCGAGAGTTCATACAAGTATTCGGGTCAAAGGGGATTCCGGTTACTTCCGCCCTAGCCCCGGCAGTCGCAGAAAAATTACATCAACACGAGAAATCTTCTAACGCGCGGAGAAAGAATCCACGCCCCGACCAGCACTAGCTCCTGCTCAAACTTTTAATTGGCTTGGAAAATTTACTTTACGGAAAGCCGAGCCTCGAATTTCCCCTGCATGCCAAATAAAGCATACTAAAGCTCAAGAATACATTCCCATTGTCCGAAGTGAAAAGCAAATTGGAAAAGTATTTCCGAATAACCAGGAGCAGAATAGCCGCGTGTTTTTAAAAATAGCAAAACACTTTGTACTGTAGCACACAGAGCCCGGAAAATTCTTTGGGAGCAGCAAAGAAAAGGCAATTTGAATAAACGAAAAATACTGGCTTTGGAGGGACAGCCTGACTGCTCGGCGCAGCCGATAGATCGCCGTAATCCGGCGGAGCATGGGAAAAGCCTCGTGCGAAGATTGGGCAAATTACTCGAGGAAAACAGCCCGGGTCTTGAGAAGCCCAGGCGGCGGCAGCAGCCCAAGCCATACTCTTATCCTGGGAGGCGGAGAGAAGGAAGGCGAGAGCGAACTTAACGACGGCCGCCGATATCCCCCGGAGCGCTGCTCCTCTCTCGCTAGGGCATTTTCCGCAGAGTCACGTCCGCAATGACGAAACTTCAGGAGCCCCCGCGTCAATAAACTTCCAACGGCAGAGCCGTGGCTGCTCCGACGCTCTCTCCGCCTCTTCCTCCTCCTTCTCCTCATCCTCCGCAGCTGTGCAGTTTCCTCCGGCGTGTAAAGCCGCGGCCCGTTGCTTCGGAGGCTCGGAAAAGCAGCAGCAGCAGCGGGAGGAGAGGCTTGTTTCTCCATTACGAGTTCTAATTCGTATTCGATACTGTACTTCCTCTTCTCTAAACGATCTTGAATAGTTCCCCAGCGCCAGCGGACTTTCCAAAGATTTTAACGGCACGGAATTTTCGCGAAATCGATCCTCCAACTAAATTCTCTACAACTGAGTAGCAACACTTACTCTCATACCCACATACGTGCGCACGCATACTTTTTTTTATAATTACTTCCTCTCTCCATCTCTATATGGGCATAAACACGTCGCATTATCACTATCGTGTCTCCTTGCAAGCTTTAACCGGCTCATTAATGGCAGCTAAACTTGTGGCCTTGGCAATTAGAAAAAAGCTGAGGAAGGAATACATAAAAATAGTAATGAACTTTAAAGCTCGGAGCGAGCGCAAACGAGACACGTTTCTCGCGAGCAGGCCACAACTCGGCGAGCTCGGGAAACAAAACGGTTGTTTTTTGCCTCTTCTGCTTCTTTTCGATGTGTACACGTACAGGCGCGCGTTACTACCTGAGCGCGCTCGCGCGTAATTGCGAATTCGTGCGTGGCGAAGGTTGCGTGACGCAGCTGTCCTCGCTTCCCCCTCCACCCGAGCCAACTCCATTCTCCACGAACGACAGCGAGCTGAGCTGCTGCTCTCGCATTATTATTTAATGTACTCGGCGGCAAAGTGCGCTTTGAGTCACGGCTCGGAGCGGACCCTGCCCGCGTTTTTATCTTCCCGACGACAGGGGCGCGACTCCAAAGAGACACGCTAGAAGGCCGAGACGGGGCCCCACAGGTTTGCCATTTTGTCCCGATCGAGCTGATAAGCCGAAACGATGACTATCCCTATCGCACGCAGCTGTGAAGTGCTTCTCGCTTGGGAATCGTCTCGTCAGCCTGGTCACGCTTGCGCGGCTCCTGCTCATGCTTACCTGCCACCGGAGCCATATATTCCAACACTCGACTTCGAGAAGCCACAAATGAATTATCGCCGAATATTTTTTAGATGCGAAAAAACAACGACGAGCACGGGAGCGTGAAAACGAAAGAAACGCGCAGTCGTTTCCTCTTCTTGCTTCTTTTTGCCGGCCAAAAATTACGAGAGCTGGACATGCGCTTGTAACGCGTTTTAATGGCCACTGTTCGTCGTCCACACATGCACACCCACGCGCGCGCGCTCGCATACACATGTGCACACAGAAGACTAGCTCTCGCTTTCAAGCGGCATCGCACATAGACCATTTTTTCCCATTGTTTTCGCGAAACTTTTTTTACGAGTTTTCCTAGCTTTGTTCGGCTTTTATTCGCTGCAGCTCGAGAGGCAGTAGCCACGCGCGCGCGCGTGTGTGAGTTTGTGTGCGGGGACGAGTCAGCTTTGTGGACGGTCACGCGAAGAGCTGCGACCGCTGCTGCGCTTACACGATGCGTCACGCGATCCATTTTTAAGGAGTGAGCAATGAGATCTGATACGAGCGTAGCCGCGAAACTCTTATGCGTCGCCGCGCTATTCGTCAAATCGCCGTTCGCTTTAATTTTTTTTTTCTTCTTTTTTTCAAGCCTCTGCCGTTCCTTTCTTTTTTTCTTTTCTTCCTTCCTTCTTTTCTTGCGACTTGATGGCGAGGTTGCGCGTGGGCGGGGGCAGAGAAAAAGAGAGAAAGAGAGAGAGAGAGAGAGACGGAGGTCGACTGGTGAGCACGTAATGTTTCCAAGTGTCGCGAGACTTGGTCGTAAAAAGTTCCAACCGATAATTCAGCCTTGACAGCTCCCAGTCAACTGATTATGTCGTAATACGCTGCGGCTCTTGCGCTTTCTCGCATTTTTACCCTTTTCCTTTATTTGCAAAACTACTGTGATTAGCGTTGATTTATGCCGCTTGTCAACTGATTGCTACTCGCTCCGATGCTTGCCTATATTTATGCTACATTAAAGTTATTGTTATTGTACTTGAAAAATTGTTTTGTGAGGTTTTGTTTATTTGTAGTAGCAAATTAATCGATTTCAATCGTTTAAAGAAGTTTTTTAAGTGATACGAGGAAGATATAGTCGGACGATAAACACTTGCAGTTTTATTAATACGGTTTCACGAGGCGCATCAAATGAACATAAGCGAAATAACGAAGAAAAAAATGTAAAATGGGAAATCCGAAGTCTGGAGGAATTAGAGTTTCTAGCTGGGGCTACAGAGCGATGTCATCGAGCCTCTCCTAAGATTGGTATCTCGCTCGATTGAGTCTCGATCGACTTACTCCCTCTGCCATTCCCTTTTCATCCTATTCCCATCTTCGTACAGCGATTTAGCCTGAGCACCGGAACGGTGTAATACTAACGCTCTAAGATAGAGCCGCTCGATCGATAGGATACGCTGATTTGAAACTGTGGATGCCCGGGTAGAGGCAAGTGGATAAAAGGAAAATCGCCCAGACTGATCTGAATAAAATACAGATGCGGAGAAAAGCATAAATATTTTTCAGTCTCTCATACGATTGATCAATTAAATGTTTGGGCACGAGCGCTAATGCAAACGTCAGGCGTTTCTCTGTCGATGTTGCCTCTGATAACATTGAGGGGAAAAGAAAACTGGCAGAAATGAATAGTCGATAAAAAGTTGGAAAAATAAGCGAGGGAGACTGGTAAAGATGTTTGAAGAAGAAAATCATCGGACCAGGGACTAGGGACAAAGCTCCAGGGGTTTGGCTGGGGGTAGCTGACAAAAGTGCCTCCGCTCGCCGGGTGACATTCTGAAAAGGCCAAGTCGCGTCGGAGCGCGAAACGCGGACACGAAACGGGAGAGGCGCAAGAGAGAAAGCTGTCGAAGGAGGAGGGGGAGAAAATGAGAATGCGAGTTGAAGAGTGCGGCGACGAGCGCGAGGGAAACGCCCGCGCTATGAGATCATAAACCCGAAGGCAAAAGAGTCAAACGGCAAGGGAGCGGCTAGAAGCGCCTCGTGAACTTTACCCGAGCGTTATATAATAACCACGCGGCGCGACGATAAGACCTCCCCCTCTGGCTTCCCCCTTCCTTACTCTCTCTCTCTCGCTCTTCTCCTCTACACCTCCCGAATCCGAGTGAGTGCGCTCAAAGTTCGCTCTCTCCGAAGTTCGTTCGCCCCATGTCGAGCCCGCGAAATGGGCCGTGGCTCTAGCCCACGCTCACACAGCCACGCCCGAAAGCTTTCGCTCCATCTCCATCTCTCTAGCTTCCCAGTCTGCAGAAAATCTTTTTCTCCTTATTTATCGGTCCGCCTCTCTTCATTAGCTGGTCCAGCCGGCTCTTCGACCGAGATTCTCATTTTGCGTACTCGTGTTTTTTCCCTCGCACCTCAAGCCCTTTCGCCATTCTCGGAAGTTGCCGGCTGCGGGAGTAGAGAGAAAGAGCTGCCGAGAGTGAGAGAGCCTAGAGAAGAAAGAGGGCACGGAGAGAAAGAGAAGAGGAGTGAGGGAGGGAGGGATATGGCGAACAGGCGTGTGCTGAGTCAGCCGGAAGAAAGTCGAAGAACAAACTCGAGTCGCTAGGCAAGCCGCGTCCGCTGCTCGCGCATTTCGCCACGTAAGACACTAACTTTATTAGTGCCGACGTACGGACTCATGCAGAAAGGAGCGCTCGCAAGAGGGAGGAGATGGGAGAAACTGGGAAAGAATAGGCAGAGATATGGGACTGGGGGCTATAGAGTAGCTGGAGAGAACGGCTCTCGCGTGCGAGAGTCCAGGGGGTTATATAGTGTTTTGAGGGCGTGCGCCCCGGCCCACTGGCTTGGGAAGAAACTTCATTAAATGGCTCGACGAGAGAAAGGCGCCGCTTTTATACATCTAGCCGCCGTTGCCGCGACCACTGCCAACTCCCGGATTTTTCTCCCTCGACCCGCGGCTGCTCCGGCTAGCCTCTAACCTTTCTTTTCCTCTCAGTCAAACTAGATGGCTGCTGATTTAGCAAAATAAGCGATTTCATCGGGCAGTTTCGCTTTCGTTCGTTTTCATGAAAAATTGCAGGTGAAATTAATGCTCGTGGATGACTTACCGGATTCCGAGACGGAGGGACTGCCCGCAGACCTATCGGAGTTCCTGGAGCTGCCGGTCGAGCTGGTCGAGGAGGCGGTGCCGACGGAGCATTCGGAAACGCTTCGCCTCTTGGAGAGGAGAGCCGCAGCCGCTGCGGCCGCGCCACAGGACGAGCCAACGGGCGCACTTGTGCTCAGCCCATGGTGCAAGCCGTTTAGCCCGTGCAAGCCCGGCTGGCCCGTCAGCTGCTCGAGCCTGCGCCTCAGGAACCTCTGCTCCCGGTACAGCTGGTCCTTCTGCGACGAGTGCCTCTTTTCCCGCTCCTCTAGACTCTGCAAACATCCAATCCTTTGTTATGCATCTCCTTTTTACTATTCTCATATTCGGCAAGTTTAAATATTTAAAATATTACGGTAAACATAGATCATTGGATTTATAAGACACATCTGGGCAATAAAATGTTCTGGCAGAAAAGAAAGAAAAAATCGACGTAGAAGGGGCAGATATTTCAATAATAAAAATTTAATAACGGCCCTTGAGAATCTCATTAAGAGATGCCGGATTTTCGTAAACGCTTTGCGCCAGTGCCATTGCAGAATATCGCAACATAATAAACGCTATCCCTAACGCTGCTCGGACGAGATGAAATTCATCGAATGGGAATAATCTCGAGAATAATAGGCCACTCTCGGCCCGCCAGCTATTCCGGCAGTCTCAATTCGCCTCCCATCCCAGCCTCCGATCCCTCCCAACCCAGCGTCCATCCCCAGCCCAGCTCATCGCACAACGAAAAAAGAAGAGAAGCGCAGCGGAGTCGCGGCATAGCGGCGAGCATCAGACGTACAAATTGCAAGCGAATCCCGACGGCGGCGGCGGCTGGAAATCGACGGACAGTCGCCGGCAATTGCGCGATGTGCCAGCTGGAGCGAGAGAACCGCTCGATAATTGGTTTCCTTTGTGCCAGGGGACCTGGCGCTACGGGAAAGACAGGCCACTCGGTTCCGGCCGCGCTCCCGCGGGGCCACCTCGCCCAGCCCCAACGCTGCGCCTATTTCTCTCTTTCTCTCCCTCTCTCTGCTCGCCTCGGCTTCCGGCCTTTCACGGACTGCGCCGCTCGACCGAATGACCAAGATGCAAGTCTGATTACCTGTCCGATCATGTATAATTTGAAAATGTCCACGTGCAGCAAATAGGAAAAGCGCTAAGCCATGCCGGATTACTTGTGAAAACGTACGGACACGTATAGGAGCCGACTCGAGAATAGTCTGTCCGCAATGATTCCCAGACCATCTGCTTTGTTTTTTTGCGACGAATCGTAGACTCCGCTACTTTCCCGATGAAACTTGGGCCCCCCTGTCGTTTCGGCTTTACGAAGCACACGAAATTACGTGCGCTCGGAAAATTACATGACTCGCGCCCGCGGGGACATTGGGCTGTCGCTCGTTCTAGCCTTAGACAAGAACGAGCGTCCCGAGGATCGTATACGTACCACTCTCGGGAGTCTGTCTTTGCCCTTGGTGTCTCGCTATTGCACTGCCTCTCCAAGTGATTGGATCGAGTGTCGACGAACAAATTTCTCACCACGAGCGCACAATGTTTATTTTACCTAACAACTCTCTGCTTTTTTTCGCTTGACATTATTGTTTTCTTTCGGAAAATCAAATCGCAACTCTGTTAGTTCAGGCAACGTAGAGAGAACAGAGCTGTAAAGGGGAGCAAAAGACCTGGAGCTCTTTAAGATCGCGCACTCCATTTACTAAACTGCCTGGGGAAATGGGCGAAGGGCCGGGGGAAGTTCACCGAGGCATACTTCAGCCGAGGCTTCTCTCGAACTTTCAAAATTCCATCGAGGCTTCACGGCATTTCGCCAAGCTCCCGTGAAACTTTCAATTTCGAGGAGCTCTCGTTGGAAAAGGGGTCGCCTAATACCGAAGCACGGGGAAAAACATCCCCGCGGAGAGTAAGACAAACGACGCGTCTGACGTGAGAAAGGAAACAGGCAAACAAAGAAAAAACAAGCTATGGGAGAAGAAAAAACACGAGAAATTTTAGCATTAGAAAGCTTGCCGAATGGACAAGGACCAGGACGAAGAGGCGACGACGGCGGACACGCGTTGCGTGAAAATTCAAAAGGTCCCTCTGACTCTGGCTGGACGCGCTTGCACATCTCGGCAAAGCAGCTCGGGAACGCGAGTATAACGGTGACAAAAAAAACATTTTTATAAAAACGTGTGTGCGCAATGGTGTCTGGTACCTTTTTTTTTTTGAGCGAGACGCGGCATGCCTCACGCTTCGGGATGGGATAATAAAATGGAACGGGAGAAAGTCCATTTTTCGCCGAAAATAAAACGAGCCAGCTCGAGAGAAAAAATATTATTAAAATTTTTTGGTCCTTTGACAAACGCAGACAGTCTATTTGGCTACTTTAATTAGAGGAATCTCGAAATGTCCGCGCTTTGCTCGACTATTATTATTTTTAACGCGTTTTAATTGTCAGGATATGAAAAATTTTTTAATCTAATGAAATATTACCACAAGAGGCGGATCGCGTTAAAGAATTCCCATGAAATAATTTTGATTATGCATCTGGAAAATTTAACTTGCCCAGTTATGCGTTGTGTCACTTTACACGAGCGGACTATACTATTAAGCTTTGTAATAAAATTTCTCGAAAAATGCATTTAATATTTGTTTAAATTCATTACAACTTTTTCCCAACCACAGGCCTTTGCCCGAGTTTTTATTCTTGCAAAAATGCAAGTTCAAATGTATTTGCAACGGACTGCTAGGGCAACAGGATATACACAACGTCAGTAAGCCAGAGGGACCTTACTCTTTCGGACGTTAAAGTGCAAATTCACCAGAGCAGGCTCTTTTTCAGTAAAAGGGAGAGGGAGCAAACCACGGGAGAACATAGTCGGGGGGATTAAGCCAACGCAATCCAGTGTCCAGCGCTAGCAGCTCGTCCTTCACGCATTTCCGTTTTAATGAATTTTTACGAGAGTACGAACTGCTGCTTATTCGGCGCGTACCGTGCAAAAAGCTCTCTCGCAAGCTAAAGTTCACGGAAGGAGCGGCCGCCACCACGCTTTGGGGATGTAGTTACGCTTAAAAAAAAACCCGCGAGTAGTCGCAGAAGCAACTACAAGTATTACCAGACGGGCATCGAGCGAGAGGGAGAAAAGAGTCGTCGTCGCGTCAGGGGAGTTAAAGAGGCGAAACGCCGCTTAAAAAGTTCGAAAATCGCGCTGCCGGAAGTAAATAGCAGCGTGGGTGGGGGAGGAGGGGTAGCTCAAGAGACGGACAGACGGATCGGGCGGACGGATATAGCGGGGTTTGCCGTTGAAAGCGCGCAAGGTTTACGCGGCAATAGCCCAGAGCTGTGCAAAGTACAAGCGGGCGTAATTGTGGAGCGCGCGCGGCCATTGGGCTAATTGAGTTTTCAGCCGCGGAGGGCCTCTGATACGTCACTGAGTACTGCCCGTCATCTTCTTTTTCTTTTCTGGCCGACGGAACGGCAGAGAGGGCAAGGGCGTGTACCGCGAGACGCGAAATTGAAGCTGGCCCGTGGAAAATTAACGGTTTACGGCTGGGATATGCTTCCAGGAAGGAAGGACAGGCGCGAGCGCGTTGGAATGCACGAGACGGACAAGTTGCCAGAGCACTCGGTCATTCATTTCGAGCGAGTGATGTCTACTCTGCGCACCTAACGCGAATTTGGAAACTCAAGGGAGTTGTTACGAGAGTTCGCGGATCTACGAGGACGTGTCTTTCTCGTCTCTGCAAGCTCGAGCATATTTTCCCCGAGCAGAGCGCGAATAGTCACTGGCTCGCTGGCTTTCTGGCGCCCGCTTCGCTTTTTACCTTTTACACGGGCCGTTTATTCATCCGACGCATAGAATAATTTACTCCCTCTGCTTTGACGACGGCTTGTAGATATTGTATTAATGCCAAGCGACCGTGCGCAATTTGTTTTCGGAATACATTCTGAAGTGATAGTTTGCCAGCGAACAAAAGATTTAAAGACTTTTGAGAAAGGCACGTCTCCCTCGTAAATGTGAACGATTAGTCTATGAGACAGATAAAACTTATTTTCGAATTCTAAAAATAGTCTTTTTCGCAATACTCGTATTATAGGTCTCTTAAGCCTGACAGAAAATTACTCAATTTCTAATAATATAAACAAAGCCGAGTTTTATTTTGCCTCGGGCCACACAGAGCACGCTTTGTAGTTCCTCTCAATCTCATCAAACGTCCCTCATTACATAAATCCAATAAACGGATGTAGCGTCGAGACCACGTCCACATGCCATCCGTCAATCGCTAATTGAATTACCACGGACCCCAGGCTGCTGATCCTTTTTTCCCCTCTCTGTCCTATTCACATTCGCTTGTCCGGTTCGCCCTCCCTCCTCGTCCAGCTACTCCTATATTTTGGTCCAGTCGTAAATACCCACCAGATAAGCTAACGTAGCTACGTCAAAAAAAAAAAGAATAAAGAAAGAAAAAGGAAGAGAAAAAAAAGTCGAAGATAAACGGCGAACATAAGAGGAAAGAGATACAGGAGCACAATACAGCGCAACCCAGCTAACCCACATAAATATCGGGCCACTCCCCAACCCCCCCTCTCTCGTATACCCACGCCAGCGTCATAAAAATATCGCGACGCGAAATATGCCGTTGGTGTGGTGGTATAAGTCGTCGTCGTTCTCGTCCTCGTAGTCGCATTATCTTGCCGCCCTTATTCCTGATAAATCGAACGCGATTCCCGCGGCGGCTCGTTCGAGCTGACTTTTGGACGAGATAGCGAGTCCGCAAACTCGCGGCAATAAAGACAAGGGCCCCGATCGCGCAGATATCGATGGATAAGCGGGAGCAATCCTTGCGACGGTGGGCGGCGGCTGGAAAAAGGCTCTTTGTTACCGCGAGGATGAGGCTATAACGACGAAATATCGCTCGCGCGCGTTCGCGGCTCTGCGAAATTTTCCAAAACGGATTTGCGACCCTCCTCTGATCTTTTCATTTCCCGAGCGACGCGCCCACGGAATTTTAATATCTGCTCTCGAAAACACGAGGACGTCGAGCCAGAAAAGACGTAGAAGAGCAGCGGGTTTTACGCGACAGAGAGAAAGAGAGAGACCGTTTAGAAAATTGATACGAGTTCTTGGGGATTCCAAGCCATTCTATTTCCCCGCGACCCGACCACCCGCCCGGCGAACTTTCAAGCTCGCTTGTAATCCTTCTTAGCGACGGCTGGGACATTTGCGAGAGCCTCGCACGCCTGGCAAAGATTTCTTCAAACGAAATAAGCGTAACAAACGACGCACGTAACACGTCGTCGCATTGTTTTGATGCTTTGCGTCTTCTTTTTTTTCTGTTTTTTTTTTTAGATAATCAACAAACATTTTTGATCCGTGTTGATTACGGTATTTTTATGAAAATTAAAGGAACAATGATGAAGCCAAATCGGCTGATGCGATAGAAGTGCAAGTAGTAATGATCAGCGTTCGGGCGTACATTTGTGGGAAACGTGGAGGAAGGAAAGAAAAAGGGGGGTTGCAAGTGAAAAGTTCAACAGGGCCACGCCCTCTTCGACGCCGATATGAGTTTACAACTCAGATAAGGATATTAAAACGAGAAAGAAAAAGGGACAAGTCCTGCTCTCGTAAACTGCCTGGACGTCGGCTGTAAAGGTCGTGTGGTTGCCGCTTGGTCCGGCCCGGGCCCCGCCTTGCTCGATCCCATAGCCAGCCCACGCTGTGCTCTTCACATACTTTTTTGTCTCTCCTCCATGGCACGGAGGAGGCCTTTCGACTATCCGTCGGATCTCGCGATACGCCCCGGGACTCGACACTAACTTTCGACCGTAAACGTTTTTCACGTGGAGCCGTAAACTCGGAATGTCGGCCGGCTTTCATTAAAGCGTCGGGAAGTTTTTTACGGGCCTTCTATCCTTCTCTTCCTCCTCCGCCGCCGGCTCCTCCCCTCCTATCCCCTTTTCACATGCACCGAGTGCATATTGATAATTTGGTTATGTTTAAACATTTGGTTATGTTCAAAGCAATACACTCGGTGCGGGTAGAAAAGGAAAATCAAATGCCAAGGGGAAGAGAAAGCTATAATTTTCAGTCTTATCGTCAGATACAGTTTGCCCTCAATAATTTCGACATTACTGTCTTACGCGTTTTCTTCACTTTCTTGACGCTGCGCCAGAAATGATCTCCCAATCATCAATCACGACGTCCAAATAACCGGCCCCCACAATTGCGTCGATTTATACAGAAGCGGTAAGGGGGAAGAGGCGAATGGCAAAAAAGCTGTCCCGGCGAGAAAAAGCTCAGGAGCAGGGACGCATCCATCTGCGGGACCTCAATAAAATGCACATAATTCAAGCCTTAGACCCTATCGCCGGCTCAAAGCCCTGCCCGAGAACTGACCTCAACTTGCGCACTCACTTTTTCGTAGCTCCATCGTCGTTTCACAGCAGCCGACCAGAAGGACGTTATCTCCCTTCTCTTTTTTCATCTCCCCCCTCCCCTGACCCCTGCCCACGGTTTTGGTCCACCCCCTTCTACCGCACGTCATTTCGCCGGTAAATGCTACTTTTATACTGCCCCCCCCCCCCCTCGCCCAAGTCTTGCATCGACCCCTTTCTCTCCAAATCGCTTCTCCATTTCCTCGGCACCTTCCGCTCGTCATCCATTTCACGTAGCATGCCGAGCCTAATCGAAAGTATCGCCTACGCGCAGTTACAACGCCGTCGGGCGGGCGCGCGCGCGCAACTTCGAGGCAACTATCGATCGACCTTAACCCTTCATTTTCGTCGGCTCCCGACTCTCATAACATCCTCCTTCCAGCCCTCGCGCGGCCCTTATCGACTCTAAAGCTCCCTCAATGAGAAAAATTCAATTTTCCAGCTTTCTCTAAATTGAATGTAATTTACGACGACGTGTCTTTGGAATTAAAACTTGGCTTTCAAAATTTCACCCCGGCTAAATTTTCAATTTGACGCGCGCGCGCGCGCCTGCCCGACACGGAGGGAGCGAGAGCCCGGCTAAAAACTTTCGCTTCCGAAAGCTTGTAATCGGAAGGAAAATTAATTTTCACGAGTATTAAAAGTGCGTCTTCCGGGGCAGGTGAAGAAGTTCGAGACATTGAATAATTCCTCGGCAAAATCATATTTTTCACAAACATATTTACGATGTGCCTGGAAGAGGGTAAGAGGGTGAGGTCGGGAACTGCTGGAGATGCGCGGATGAAAATGCAGGATACGCTGTTTGGAGAAAAACATCAGCGCGACGGGGATGCAAGGGGCTAAAAAGAAGAGAAACCGGCGCCGTTAAACGCCAGGCAATTATTCATCTCGGTCTTAGTGCAGTAGTAGTAGGAGTAGCAGCAACAATGCGCGAGAAAAATTTTCGCCAACTTCTTTTTTCGAGGGCGTGCGTTCGTTTTGTTTAAAGAGTACTTTTCGCTCGGTTGCTGCCGGTGGAGGCTCGGTCTACGCGCCTTAATGAAAGCTACGACAAGAAATCGCGAGATGCTGCCAAGAGAGAGAGAGAGAGAGCCGAGAACGCTTCGGGAGAGAAAAAAGAGCCGGATGGTAGTGGCAAGGGGCGCCGGGGTAGCAGGAAGAAACGAGCGTCATCGGGAGGGTGAGGAGGTAGAGGGGGAGCCAGCCGGAGTTACCACTAGAGCGTATTTTCCCGACAATTAAACGCAATTGTCGCGGCGACGGTGCTGGCCTTCGGCCTCCGGTCGAGCTCTCGCTCGCGACGCTTCGTTGCGCTCCCTCCTCTGCTCCTCCTCCTGGGCCATTTTCCCGCAGGCTCCGGCAGGAGGAGTAGTTCGGCAGTAGCTGCTCTCCGGGCTGGCATCGTACCGACTAGCCCCGGCTCTCTGTGCGTGCACGCTCCTGGAATTTATAACGGCCGCGGAGCCGAGAGAAAGATGGAGTGTATCCGTCGTTCGCAGAAGAGAGATTGCCCCCCCTGCGCGGCTCCCGGCTATACGGGAATTCACTTTTAGATGAGATTTTTTTCTCCCATCCGCCAGCGCAGCAGCCGCCGCCGGTGTACGCCTTCCATTTTTCGGCTTGGGGATGACGCCCGTTGCAAAAGCGAGCGATAAAGCTTGCTTGAAAATCATTTCAACGCCCGGATAATGTTGTTTTATTTTATTTGTTCGACTCGTAAACAAATTTCAAACTCTGCGAAAAGTAAACTTGTAAAGACCTGGGAAAGTGGCAGCTGGGACGAGAAAAAAGTAAGGGAAAATCAATGTTCGGTTAAAACGTGTCGTGTCCCAGGAGCAGTGGGAACGTCTTTACAAACGTCGGCGGCAAACGTAGGTGTTCCTTCCACTACACAAACCTTCTATCCGCCAGAAGCTCGGGCAGCGAAATTTCGGACGAAGCAACGGGAGCAGCAGCGGGCTGTGTATGTGTGTGAGCCTCGAAAAACGGCGCCTTCTTCTCGGCCGTTCCACCGTTTCATTCCCTCCCACGAATCCCAAAGAGAGAGAGAGAGAGAGAGCAAGAGCAGCAGCAGGAGCCGCACAAGTTGGGCGTGGGAGCAAGGGAGAAGAGACACGAGGCCTCGTTAAATTCAACGACTTTGACCCGGTCCTATCCTCTAAGCGGCCGAGCTTTGCATATTTGAATTTCCCGAGGATATAGAGAGCCAGCCGCGAGTGGGGATCCGAAAATTCGGATAATGTGATGGGAGCGAGAGCTGCTTCTTTTCTTTTACGAGTATGGACTTTTTATTTGTTGCCTGGCTGCTGCGTAGACTCGCACCCCCGCATACGCACGCCTCTCCTCCCTCCATCCGCGGCGCGCTTGGATTTTCGTCTGTTTCGAAACGTCATCGGCTCACTAAAATGACTCTCTTGCGAAACGCTATCCCAGCTTTGGTGAGCCTTTTCCAGCCTCTCCATCCCACATCTCTCCTCCATGTGGCTTTTGGGAAATAGCTTTTGAATTTTCTTCGCCGAAGCGACTCCCTTTTATTATGGCTCACTTTCGTATAACCAAATTAGACGCATAACGCGAGCTGCGGGAAAATTGAGACTTTGCAAAGAAAACGTCAGCTCTCGGGACGGCTTGGAGACTGACTAATGAAATTTAAAAGCACATTAATCAGGAAAATGACTCGACCCACTTTGCGCTCCATCATGTACTATATTCAGCAACACAGCGAATACATGGAAAACATCAAAGCAGCAGAATTAGAAAGAGAGCGAGGAGACTGGGGATGTTGGGGGAGCGAGTGAGCACGCCGAATTAGAGAGCTAGCAACAGAGCCAATGGCAAAGAGTCAACAGCAGCAGCAACGCTAGCTCGCACGATCGGATGATCCTCAATGTCACGCTGTCGCAAAGCGTTATGTCAGCGGGTCGCGCGTGGGCCGCATGTCAATTTAGAGCGCAGCAGCGGCAGCTCTCTCTCTCTCTCTCTCTCTTTCGGCGTGGCGCCCCTCTCTTTATTTCTATCCTGCCGCACAGCGCATCGGTAGAGTCACGGCTGCAGCGCATTCGCGCAGACGCGTCAGGCAAAGCTAGCAAACGCGCTGCAGCAGCAGTGGAGCAGACCGAGCAGGCTAGGGGGCAGGAGGTGGGGGCTAGGCCGAATGACTCTCGACGGATCGATCGATCGTCCGTCGGGCACACGTCACTCCGTCGCACAATGTCGAAACGTTTAATTGCGCCGGCTGTAATCCGGAGGCTTTACGACCTCTGCTCCTCGGCCCCAACGCCTCCCAGATCCCTACTCCGCAGCTCTTTCGCCTCCTCGTCATCGGTTCTCTCTGAGCTGTTACTGCTGCTGCAAGTGCTGGCCCTGCTTCTCCACTACCTGCATGACTGTCATGCACGTCACGAACAGCTCTGTGAGGAGATACAGTAAGGGCCAAAGGGATGCGCCGATGGGAAGGTAGCGCGGCAAACAGCCAAAGGATGAAGTGCCGAGGCGGCTGCTGTTACTACTACCGGCTTGTTAAAATACACGAGCGAGTTGTGCAGGGTAGGGAATGGAGTAGGCGTCGCCAGGTCAAGTGACGAGAGATGTGAGATAGCGTCTCAAAAGTCCATCTCAAATGTACGCGTCTACGAGATAATTCAGCGTCAACCGCGCGAACTGCCGACAATTCGTAGCGACAGGAGGATCGTCCATTCTCGTCGGCAACAGAGAATAGACTACTGACTGATATCGGACAGCAACGACGCGTCGATATTTACCGGCTGCTGCCGCTGAGCATTGACACGGCCGGGGGACGATGGCCCAAAGGAGTAACAGAATCCCGTGAGCAGCAGGCTGCTGCTGAATTTGCACACAAGACGCCTTTAGCAGCGAGCTGCTGAGTGCACACATGCATGCTCCTTCTCTCTCCCTCGCCCTTTCTCCCAACGCTGTTGACAGTGTCGGGTCTTGCCTCCTTCCTTTCTCCTCCTCCTCCTTCACCCGTCGAGGATGGATCTCGGTCTAATTGTGCGCAAGCTCGAGACTCCTCGTCTCCGGCACGCTCTCGGGCTTTGCTGGACCTGCCAAGGCGTCCGTCCGCAAGCCCACACCCGGCCGAGTAGGCAGACATTTACACTCGGCTCGCCTTCCTCTTATCGACGTGTCACGGAGAGTCAGATGACGCTGTTGCTGAATTGCGGATTTTCTTAAAATCATCGGCCAATACGTATGTGTCTGCCTGCGGGTTAACCGTAATTATAAATTTGGCTAATCCTAACGTTTGATCAAACATCGCAGTTGGTCTTTGCGTATTTCTCTCGTTCCTAATTATTCAGCGACAAACAAACGAGTGAGGCCATAGGGCTCTGGAGCTGGCGCCACTTAACTATATAGAAACAAAGGAAATAAGAGTAGGCGAGTAGGCGCACTCGAAATTTATTTACCGTCATTAGGGGAGCCTCAATTAAACAGGCAAACTGCGCCGGGGCTCTGGGAGAGCCGGCAGCGGCAGACGCGTAGAGCAGCAGCAGCAGCAGCCGAGACGTGACGTAACGCCTTCCAAAGTTTCAGTTTCGGCGTGTGCTCTCACATGTGCCTAGAGAAGCGAGTGTGCGCCGGCAGGAGGCCCAGGAATAAGGGGAGGGCAGGCAGACTAGACTGCGAGACAAATAGCGTGGCAGAACTCGGGAGCACGTCGCGCGCACGCGTCGGGTGCAGTCGCGCGGAAGGAGACAAACGAGCTGGAGAAAGACGCGGTCGTAATGCGACGGAAACAAAGGAGCCGGCGATGTGTGCAAAAAATTGTACGGCTCCCGTGTATCCAGCCAGCCCCGAGAGCCACCACCACCAGTCCCACTCGGACCAGCACGTACATCCAGGCTATAAAGTAAGGAGCGAAGGGAGCACGAAAAACTGGGCCGTCAGCAAGAAAAAACATTGTGCGCCCGAGAGCTCGGTTGCGCTCTATAGCCCACCAGAGCGGATCCTCGAATTTTAATAGGCAAGTTGAACGTTTCGCTAAAGCTGGTCGAATGCCATACCAAAAATAACTGTTTAAACAATTATACTCAGGCAGTATAGCGCCCTATCATTTGGCGCAATTATCGAACTGCGAAGAATAAACGCAATATAAAGAAGGAGAGATTAAAATGAAAACGACAGACGAAGTTGGAAGAAAGGTTTAGAAATGAAAGGGCTACAGAGCAGGCGAGAGAGCGGGAAGCGCAGGACAATGGCAGGACGCAGCAGGAGAGCCGCGGCTGCTGACGCTCTTCGCTGCTGTTGCTGCCGATGTAGACTCGAGGCGCGAGGGGATGGAGGGGGGGGGGGGTGGCCCCGGCATCGGCAGCAACAGCAGCGCATTAGGTAATGAACGCTGGCGTTGTTCATCATCGTTCGTTGATTTCGCCACCTTTGCCATTCTCCCCCCACCCACCCCCGGCTTTTTATTTTCTTTTTCTTCCCCCGTTGCGAAAAAGTGGGAACAGCCCGCGAGATTACGTACGGCTCGAGACAAAGGGACTCTGACTTTCCACTGGATGTTTTTTTCTCGTTTTACCTCCTCACAACTAGTATACATCTGTCACCCTTTGACCGGCTGGTGCGAAACGTACCACCGATGCGCTGCTTTTTTTCTCTCTCGATCCTTTCAGCATTATATGTACGACGCGCTCTCATTCTTACCGGAAGGTCTGGCGCGTGCGCAGTGCCAGGATGCGTTCATTTGAAAAATTGAACTTGGACCTCTCTGTCTTTTTTCCCTCCTTTTCCAACTTTTTTTAACATTGTCCTTAAAGGTCTTTTGTCTTTTAACCCTCTGCAATAAGGGATCAATGCTCGCAGATGATCTCGTGTCAATTAACATTATTAATTTTGAAATTCAATTAATCGATTGCCATTGTAATTGCATTTATCAATCGCAAACGTGTTATTTCACCGAAAAGAACGAAAAGAAAATTCGTCGAATTAACGTCTCGAACGGCAAAAATAACAATTGTTGTACAAATAAATATGGCCCTCTGCTGCGGTCCATTGAGTCAAACAAACGAACAGCAGCAAGAGCAGCAGGCCTTTTTAGTCATAAACAAATTTGAAATGAGAATAGCATTAATATAACTCAAACAAATAGAAGCAGCGAACAGGAGCTGCAAGTATAAATTTATAGACTAAGGTGTTTTAGCAAAGACAAAGTAAGAGAGAGAGAAAAAGAGGCAAAAAGGAGAGAGAGGGAGAGCCGAAGTTGAAGCGACCGATGCACGCTGCGCGCGTAGCAGTTAGTAAATTACATACTGATACTGAAACAATACCTTTTTCCGCCTCCGCCCACCCTCCCACTTCTCCCATGTCGCTGCTCCTTCTTTTTCTATTTTCTTTTTCCACCAAGCTATTGCTTGCCTTATTCTCCGTATAGTGCCACCGTTTTTTTGGTCTCTGAGCACTTCCACCCAGCCGCTGCACTATATCGCTAGACCAATCCTTCGGTGCGATTGCTACACTCGTTAATTAAACATTTCTGCTCGCCCGCGCCATCCCGTAATTACGAGGCCTCTCTAAGCTTCGAACATTAATATTGAAATCTCAAACTCCGTCGCAGACTACGTTGCACCGACTTGAAAATCCAAAAAACGTCGCCTTTATGACTTTCCAGCATCCGCCCTTACTTGCCCGTCCGCCTGTCTGCTGTTTATTTTCCAGCTCGCCGTTTATCTTTGTTGCGCCAGGGCAGCTGTTGGCTCGCGCGTGTAATCTGCACCGATTTACCGTCAGCCCTTGCTCCTCGCCTACTACTTGCGCTCTATAGCTCTGCCAGTCTTTTTCTTCCTCCCCCTTTACCACGTGCTTACTGCTCTGTGGCTCATTTTATTTTTCTCGTCGACTCTGTCGCAGGTATGATGGATACTGATCGAAGGGAGTCTCGAGCCGCGGTGTAAAACGAAAATTCTCCTACTCAGCCGGGAGAGTCGATCGGTAGGCGCCTGTGAAAAATATATGCCCGTTGTAAATCCGCAGGCGCCTATAAACTAACGAAAAGTCCAGCAGCCGTGTTTTATCGGGCATCAAGCGTTCGCTACGCCAAGAGAGAGAAAGAAAGCTGCAAGACCGCAATGAGCGTAAAGCTAGACGACCTCTCAACCACGCACATACATATACATACTTATGCATATATCTGAGCCCCGTCGCTCCTTTGCGCCCTTATTCGCATCAGAGCCCCCTGCATCCAGACTTTACTGCTACGCGATACAATTTGGCTACCGTAAAATGCCGCACGGCTAGGGTGCTCTAGGTGAAATACCGAAAGGCCACGAACACTGTGAGTAGATGCGCGAGGCAGTCGCCTGAAGAAAAGGTTGCGCTGCATCGCTCGCTAGAAAAAAAGCCACAAGTCCAGAGGGTTGAGAGAAGGATCCAGCTTGCTCGTCGTCTCTCTTCCCGCGGGACGTTGACGCGCTAGCGGCGACAGCGGTGCCGGCCGAGTACAGAGCAAGAGAGGGTTTATTCACGGCAGAGCTGCGGGCGCGCTCGCGACTATAAAGCCAATAGTTAATGCCGTTTACGGCCGCGAGCGCGCGGTCAAACCTCGACGATTGCAGCCTCGGCCGGCGCCGATCTCTCGGGCACTCGTAAAAATATACGACTACCGGGTCGCACTACTACTACCGAGACGCCGACGATGACGAGGAGACGCAGCGACAGCCGCGTGAGCGGCAAGGACGCGCAGTCCCCGGACGCAACGAGCTGCCTACCCGCTGATGTAAATAAGGGTCTACTGCTGTCGCCGCCGCCGCCGATGGATGACTTGAGATCGGGAGGCCTTGCTTCTCGTTTGCACGTGGACCATGAGGCCTCCTCGTAAACCCGAGCTTTTTAAAAGGTTACTCTGCATTTTGTTTTCGACTTTCCTCGACTCGCTTCGTTGCCTAAACTTTTCCGGAGGACATTATTTATTTGCTAAACTTATAAAAACGGCTTTTTCTTTACTACTTCAGATAGAGCGACTCTGCTGGTGTAATATGAGAAGTCTCGCATACGTATCGGAGAGAATTCGCTCAATTTTTAAGAGCCAAAAAATCGGAGCGGATATGTATAATTCAGTTTCCAAGCGTTACAGTCTGTCGCTTCAAGTTTTAGTTTGTTCTAGGGAGCCCGGGGCGGTGGCAGCGGCGGGGTAGAAAATTTGAATAGCTTAATGGGAAAGAGAGCGGTAGTCTATACGCGGATACAAAATCCACTCCCTCTATACTCATCCTCCCACTCTCTCTCTCTCTCCCTCTCTAGTGTATTCAATAAACATGCAGTCTTGGCTCGGCGCAAAGTGAAAAGTCGCGGAGTTTCGTCCCCCCCCCTTCTCCCCCGAACGAATACGGAGGAAGCCCAGGCGAAAGAGGAAGGAGCGCCTCGCAGTTTCGGCAGCGATACTTAGCGAGCTTCTTGAGCTTTATCGAGCGTAAAAATATCGCCCCCAGCCTCCTTCTCCTCCCCCTCCTCCTCGTTCAGCTTTACCATCTCGCCGGCCTGTCTACTTAGCGAAACGAGCCCCGGCTGTGTCCCCACTACTTCCACGCCGTCGTGGGACTCGAGATAATAGGGAGCACGCGCCCTGTCACCGACGCCAAGCACGGACTCGATGGCCTAGGACGGCGGGGAAAAAGAGGACCGACGAGCTTCGGGAAAAGTTCGAGACGAGGCGAGTTTTTGGCGGCCAGGGACGATGCTCTTTTTCTGCGCGGAAATTTGTTTTTCCAGGATCTCCCCCAGCCCCCTCTCTCTCTCTCTCTCTCTCTTCCATTTTGTCCTGACGGTTTTTCACCGAATATGCTTTTAGAAGTAATGGCCGTGGAAGTGCAGTTCTATTATTTATGATAACAGCGGCGCCTCGATCCTGCAGGCCTGTTCGGCTACGCTTAAAAGGACTTGTAGCAGCAGAGACTCGAACACGCAGATCTTCTTAAGGACTTTATCGTTTTCGTATTCTAAGACACCTAGTTTTTAATTACTTTAGAAATGTTGTTTTGCAATAAGAATAAATAGATATCAGTATTCATGGAAAAATAAATGTTGATACGAATATAATCGAATAGTCCAAGAAAACGTTTCAATCTCGAGAAAATCTAAATGACTTGCTTTTTCTCTGAAAATCAAATTGCGTGCTAATCATTATTCGTTAAAAGCAAGACTTTGCAAAAGTGACCGAGCAACTTTTGCAAACGACACAGCTCGCGTATATCGGTACGTTGAACTCGGGCACACGGCACTTCCAGGGAATGAGACGCGGCTAATGCGTTTGCGCGCAAAGCAAAAAAGCAGCCGAATGACGTCAATCGACATTTTCCTCTATCGGACGGGATTGGCAAGGTCAGGGACTGGTCGAAAAGCTGGCTCTTTTTCTCCGCGATATATCGATTAGCTAACACGCAAGCAGAGCCTCGTCAATTTGGCACTAGACGCGCCTCGTCCTTTTCTCCGCGAAAATTCCTTGCTGGAGCGCCGCCCTTTTGCCTCCCTGCAGTTCCCCTTTAAGGTCAAAGCGCTTACCCTTGCGAAAGCGAGAAAGAGCGAGGGCAACCTTCTATTTTCACCAATGACCCCGAAATTAGATTCACTCGGGAAGCTCAAGGTCCGTTGCAGCTGGCTTTTCATTCTATTGTAATATCTTTTTTCACTTTTTCATTTCAATTTTTCCCCTATTTATTCATGAAATTTTCATTTTTTCATTAACTACGAATGAAAAGCGAAGTTTATAAAACTTTTACACGAATAATCCATCAGTCGAAGTAATTTTAAAGGAAAGAACCGAAATACAGAGTGGGGATAGAGAGAGAGAGAGAGAGCGCTGAAACACAATCGGATTAAGATAATAAGCGAGCAGCAGGCGTAAGTCTGCAATTAAGCCGGCGGTGAACAAATCGACGCTTGTCTCTCGCCGCGAGCCCCGACCGACTCATAATAATCAAAAAAAATTTCAGAAGCACCTCGTAGAACTCGGCGAATAAAGGTAACAAATACTGGCGAAAAGAGAGACAGAAGAATAGCAGAACAGTCCGCACTTAGCTCGCTCGACGTAAAAGCCATCATAAATAAGGACAAGTTTAATTGCGACGTTTCCGAGCTGACGCGCCAGGATAAACGCATATATAACCCGAGCGCGCTCCTTAAAAGTAAGGCGGAGGAGGCTGAAAAATCGGGCTCAAGTAAAAGATGCTTGAGAGGGGAGGCAACGCCTTTCGCATTTTTCACAGTGTCGCGGCCTACGCCGAGAGGGAATGTTACGGGGGTTGCGGGGGGATAAAAAAGAGCTACAAATAAGAGAGCGCAAGCCCGATATCCAGTTGAAATAATAATAATAATACGCATGGAAAGAGTTGAAAAAAGAAACTCGAATTTGGTAGTGTTTTCTTTTTCCAAAGTCTACGGAGCTCGCTTTAATCAGGAGAAGATGAAGACGAGCTAAATAAAGCCCGGCTCCTTTCGACGCGTTTCTCGCTAATTACCCGGGCTCCAGGGTTTTTCAAGGGCTTGCTCGCCCGAGCAGGCTGCATGAAATATTCAGGCGTTCGGCTTTGCTACTTTGCGGAGGCGTATCTGAGATCTGCAGCGGCGCGAGCAGGGCCAGCAGGAGGCTAGTACTTCTTCCTCGACGCGCGAGCCAACCCGCCAAGTTTTCAAGTCAATGCAAATGCGTCTTAACGCTTGCGGGCAGCGTCGGGCGTTTTGAAAAAGAGGTAAACAGGCAGCTTTGAATTTCAAAAGAGAACGGCGTCGGCCTAGGCTACGGCGGCAGCCTTAGTCCAGATAAACACCTGCGCTCCCAAGCCAGATAAATCTGTGTGTAGACGCGGATGTGTGTGCGTTGGTTGGGGTAAGGAGAGCGTAAAGTCGAGAGTCGACGGATGAAACGTAGTCGAGGAAAATCGAATCGAATAATCCACTCTCGCCGGGGATTGCGCGAGCGGCTCGATGAATGCCCCGGCCGCCCCCGGCCGCTCCCTCCTCCATCTCCTGCAGCTACTGCTGAATAAAGGTGCTGCAGAGACGGGGGAGAGCCTGGGCAACATCTTCTCGAGATCGAGAGTGTGTAAAAGTAATTTCCAAGTGGTTCGAAAGCTCTCTGTGATCAACTTACGCGGCTTTTTTATCCGCTCAAGCTCCTCCCCATGACGACGAGAAGCACTCCTCCTCATTTCCATCTCTTTCCCTTGGCCCCCCCCACAGCCCCTCGCTTCCTTTTTCCCCTTGGTTTTACGTGCCTCACGGCAGCTCCATTCTTTTTCTCTTTTCTCTTATTTTCCAGGTAGGATTATTCACAGAAAAAGTTCTTCTCCCCGGCCGATGCCCTCCTTTCCTTTGCGAGCGCGAGCGAATTAAAGGCCCCCGCCCTAGGGGTCTTATCATTATTTCGACAAAATACTCGGTAATTTAGAGCAGAGAGAGAGAGAGAGAGAAAGAGAGAGAGAGTGAGAGAGAGAGAGATGGAGTATAGACTATCTAAACTTTCGGCAGCCAGTACGAAATTCCAATCTAAATTTTACAGCAGAGAAATTTCAGTGGAAAATCAGCAAGCAGTAGGTAATGCGATAGGCAAACGAGAAAGGAGCGGTACAGTAAGGGGAAAGTGAGAGAGCGAGATAGATAGATAGAGAAGCGACGGACGGAGGGGAGAATTCTTGGAGAGAGCAATAACATATATAAGACATGCAGCGCGAGGAGCCGGCACAAAGGCTGCGCGGCGGGTTAAATAGGAAATCCTCCTGCCATAGCACGCGTCTCTCTCTCTCTCTCTCTCTCTCTCTCCCTATCACCCTCTGTTTCTCTTTTTCCTTGGGATGCGAGTACAGTCGAGTGGAGTCATCTCTCTACGAGCGCATGCGGGAGCAGAATAATGGCCGCAAATTCTGTATCCTGATAGAGATGAGCTGATGTATATAGCCACCGCCCTCTATCACTACTCTCCATCTGACACAAACTACTACTCCCGCGAAGATTTTCCCCTTCACTCAACAATTATGCTTTTCTCAACCTTCCTTCTTCCTTTATCTCGAGTTTTCTCTTAACATACAGGATTCATTTGGTTTTGCAGGGCCATCGTTGTTAAATGTAGCTCGATACTTGTTATAAAAAATTATTATTTTGTATCTCAAATAAAAGTGTGCAAGGGCACTTACCTTAATAAAGCGTTTGGCCTTGGTCAGGAGGCCAAGCGTAGTGTGCCTCGACGTCTCTGGGCCTAAGGGCACCAACATTTTCAGCTTCTCAAGGCAGTTCCTGAGATGGGCTCTCCTGCAACACACACACGCAAGCAAACAATGTAGTTAAACATTTGAGGGAGCCAAAAAAAATAAAATAAACACCGACATACAGTTTAAGCATTTTATTAAAAGAAAAGGTCGCTAGTCGAAATTGGCTGAAGAATCACAAGGTGAATTGTATCGAGGCGAACTATGCCAGGTCAATCGTAAAAAAAGAAACATCGGCGTGGCTACTGAATAATTTCGTAATTGTTAACGCGGCTCTATTTAGCGGGGCTATTCATCGAACCTAATGATCCGTGATCGCGTCGATAATGCCTGACCTTTTCCGCTGACCCCAATCGGTCTCTGGGCGCTCTGCACGGATGCTCGAGACGCAATGTCGTGCTTTTTTCTCTCGCAGTAGAATACGGATGGTTACGGCCAGACAAGCCGACTGGAACGAGCGTGAAATGTAAGACGATGACTACGACGACGTTTTTATTTACTCGGCGCGAGGAGGACTATTCACCGAGTGAAAATTTCAATTTCAGCTGATTTATTCGAGCTGCTGAAATCCAAAGGCTCTTTTATTCTTTATCTCCGCGGCTGTAGCACTGTCGTCGCCACGGCCGCCGCCGCTCTCGAGAGCTATCCTTGCCAAAATGCTACGAGCCCGAGGGTCATGTTCGTTTCATTGGACTTTTATCTCACTTCCGGACCTGCTATTTAGCCAATTTCCGACGAATATCAAAATTCAGTGCACGCGGCAAGTGTAAAATTTATAGTTATTATCGTCCTACGTAAAACTATCTAATACTTTTTCGGATTTTTACTAAAAATTTTAAAAAGATTCAAGCTCAAATGTATACAAAGATATTATGTAAATAATCAAGTCTTTGTTAAAAACATCAGTATCGAGAAAAAAAGGAAAAATTAATCAATTAAATATCGTTTAACTAAACAGATCCGCATTTTCATGGAGGCCTTAGGCATCGAGTTTGATCGTGAGAGGCTATATATACGTGTAAAAAAGATCGGTAGCCATCTAGCTCGAACTATCGTTTTCCACGCCAAAATTGAAAATTGTTCTTGTAATTACGAAAGCCAGACGAGTCTCGAGAGCCCCGACAGCGGCAGTAGCAGTGCGAGGTAGGTTAGCGCAAAAAGAGTCTGCAAAGCTAGGGAAGCTACTCGGCAGAGTAGGAAGGGGAAGAGAAAACAAGCGCGAAACAGGGGCGCTGAAAAAAGTAGAGTTTGGGAGGAAAGGTCGGGAAAGGGAATGAGAGAGAGAGGTTGAATTCATAAAACAAACCGAATTCCAGGCGGCGGACGAACCGAGGCGGGCAGGAGCCAGCCGCTCCAACTCGCGCGTCCGCTCGAAATTGGCAATTTGCAAATTTCCCTCTGCGCTCCCAGTCAGTCTTCGGTGTCTGGCACTCATTTCTCCCTCTCTCTATCTCTATCTCCCTTTCTCCCTTCCTTCCTCTCTTTCTCTACATCTCCTTTTCAACCGGCTCTCCAAGCTTCCGCGGCTAAACTCCGTGCAAACGGACACGCGCCATTACAGCTGTTTAATTATATGTTTATGCGGAGTTTATTGCTCCCCGCAGTCGCCGCCGTGACCGCAGGAAACTCGAGGTAGAGCATCGAGAGGGCAATGCCCGCCACAGCAGCGTACTTGCGCCAAGCTACGCAAGCACGAGAGAAGCTCGAGAGGGAGAAAGAGAGCGTTATGTCATCGTAGGCACGCGGCCGCACCTGTATCGGTGTACGTTGACGGAGCGTCAACTATACTGCCAGAGCAACTGAGAGAAAGAGAGACGGCGAACGGCTGGGAAAAGCAGACTGGCAGGGCTGCTGGCTCCTCCTTCTCCTCATCGTCCTCCTCGTCGTCCTCGTCGTCGACGCCACATAGGCCGCGTTTTACGAGAAACAATAAGCCGGCGTCGAGCTTAATGACGTCATCAAACGGCATTACGTCGCACGCGTGAACCCTTTATGCTCGAGCCACCCCGTTCTCCGTCAGACTCACCGCCATCACCAACAGCCTCCCTCCTCGTTTTTATTCTCCCTCCCTTCCTGTTTGGCTATCCCGGGAGAGGGGGGGAGGAGGACATCCAGGTTAGGTGAAAATATTCCTTCTTGTTTTTGAAGTTTTTATTTTAGGTTTATCCAACTACAAGCTATAGTACAATTGGCTGCTCCGGGGCAACCTCTCTGCCGGAGCGTCCAGGCGTGACTGATCGGAGCGTGTCAATTAGCGGAGCCCTCTAGGCTCGTGTCGCCGAATCTGCCCCCCACCCTTTCGATTATCGTAAATCGCGCGGGCGAATTACAAAGCTCTGATTTAAAGCATTTCCGCACCAAATTCGTAGGAGATGCACGCTGCCGGATAGTCGGCTGTCAGACCCAGGGAGGGTACCTGTTTCCTGTATAGGTGCTCCTCTTCCCCCTAGTCTGTTAGGACTCTCTTCGACTCCCGGTCCACGCACGAGGCCACGGGCGAGGTTAGTCCTTCCCCGCGCACACTAGCCAGAGGCCCTGGCCGGGCTGATAACCCGGCCACATCACTAGCTCCCCCTATCACGGCATATTTCTTTCTGCCCCCCTTGCGCTCTTTCCTTTTCGCGTGCTCCGATTCGCTCGCCTATATACATATTTATAGGGGTATTAGAAAGCCGCTTGATGGTACCCTTGTTGACCTTTGTTTACATTGTCGATAAATCGGCGATGTAAACAAAGCCGCATTCCAATCGCCAGGAATGCGGTCAATTTCCTAGAAAAACGTTCGGTAGAGTTCGAGGCTAGCTAGTCGCGCTTCTATTTGAACAAAATTATACCCCAAAAGTAAGATTTTTTCTCACACTCGTAACGAATCACTTTTTACGCATGCGTATCGTAATGTACTGTTTCCTAACTGAGTGCTATGTCCAAACACTCCCTTTCTTTCGTTCCCCAATACCTACGCCTAGCGCGTATCGCATTTATATTCGAGCTTTTATCGCAATCATAAATGATCGAGGCACTCGGCGTCCGGCTATTGTGATTAATACCCGCAGATCCGCAAGGGCGAGCCTGCCGGTGGAAGCTGACGTCACGCGATTCTACAAACAGAGATGGTATGGGCCTGTTTCCGTTACGGTCATTAATAAGATCCACATTGTTAGCTGCAGTATTTCATTCTCGAGCCTTAGAGAGGAATCGCACAAGGTGGGATTAAAATTAATTAACACACCGCGGTTTTTCTTCCCTGCCCGGTTTTAGTCCGCGCGCCCTCCCTGTCTCCCTACCAAGTGAACGTCATCCAAAAATAAAAAAAGCTCGAGATTCATTAATATTCGCTGGGCGCTATCCGCTCGCGCGCAATTAAAACCGGATGAAACTATCTTCATTAACCAACTCACGGAAGCAACGAGGCTGCAGCAGCAGTAGCACGGTGTCAGCCGTGTCGGTGTATCGCCCACCTCCGACGAGAAAAGAAGATCAAAAGAAAAAGAAACGAGCTCGAGAGCGTAGGTAAGACTGCAGCAACTGCAACGATAGCGGGGGAGGAAAGGCTGTTGGCAGTAGCCTGCGAGGGCAGCAGTGCAACAGAGGCGAATAATAAGGGGAATAAACGCCTAGGGGAGGAGAGGGAGATAAGAGACAAGAGAAAGAGAGAGAGCCAGGCCTCTCGCAGCGGCTCGCCGAGAGAACAGTAACAGCAGCAGCTCGCGAATAAAGGGCCGCCTCGCGCACTCTAAAGTTCGCAGCGGCCTGGTAAGCAGCTCTAGCCTCCCTCCAGCAGCCCTAGCTAGCCCTCGCTCCCCTACTTTTCTCAGACGTTTAAAAGTTGGACGCGGTCTTTCGTTATCATCGGCTGCGGAGAGCCGTCCAAACGAAATACGAAGGACGAAGAAGAAGAAGCTGGGATAAGAAGAGCCGAAGGGGAGCCGGAGGAGGACGTTTCTCTGGCGGTCGGTGCGGTTTTGCCCCGCGGGACGAAAGTCAGTCGCGCTTGAATTATTGAACGGGTATTACGTTCCATCTCTCGGCGCTCCAGCCCACCCGTCCCTCCTCGTCTCGGCTGGAGCTGCAGAGGGAAGTGACGCTCGTTTCGAACTTGGCCGCGATCTCTCGAGGCCCTGGCCCCGGCGAGTGGCGATGGAAGCTGGAGAAGAGCCGGCATGTCGCGCGAGGCTTTGCAAGCTGAAACTTGTTACTCCTCCCCCTCTTCCTCCTTTTCTTTCATCCTTTCTCTAGCTTGCGAGAAGAGCACGTGCATATCGTGCGCGCCTCTGGAACTGCACTAAATGCGAGCCTGTAAAAGCTCGGGAATATGCCAGAGTAGCTCGCCCGTGTATGTATAAATTTTCGAGATCCCCCTTGGGCACTTGGCCTCTCTGTAGGGAGAAAAGTCCGGGTATTCTTCAACGAAAGCCTACCGCCCACTCGACTTTTCTTGCTTATACGCTTTGAACTCTTGAGTGCATATACCTTGCATGGATGAGGTACATCCTACGCATGATTTAATAACATTACTCTACTCCTATGTGCAGTGGCCCTTGAGCATTTTTTAAGATACACGTATGTTTCTACCTTAGCAGCGCTAATGCGAATTTGGAAACCTACTTTAAAGAGTTGCTGCTCGTGAACTAGGCGTTACCGATAAATAAACCATTAAATTAATATTTATTATTCAGTTGCAAGAGTAAAAAGAGCATGAGGAAGCAGAAGGCAAGGTGGTCCGTGCGCGTGGCTGCAGCAGTCTTATCAGTCTCGCGTCTGTGCGTTTAATAACTTCCAGTAGCCGGGTGAGGCTTAATGCTGATTTACGAGGCGCCGCGATAAGACAAGATAATCGTACAATTACCGCTCTCTCTCTCTCTCTCTCTCCCTCTGCAATGTTTCGTTTTTCGTGAAAAAACGAGGCGGCCGCGGCGGCGCTGCTCGGGCCGCGTATCGCGCGGTGCGATCGTAAATCATGGGCTGCGCTACTCGCTTCGCATTATATTCGCGAATGAATTTTGCCAGCTCCAAAGCTAGAGACACGTATACACACGGAGGCAGAGGGAAAGGCACACATGCGCATCGGGCGGAAGATAAATTTTCCCAGCAATTCGCTCGGCTTTCACTGCACGCAGACAGACAGCCAGGTGCGCTCGAGCAAAATTGTTTCCTCGTTAAAGAGAAGATTTCACGCAGGTGGGCGAGTTGAGCCAACTTAGCCAACCGCTCGAATTGTCATTCGAACAAAGATGTAATGAGAACTGGCCGCCCTAGCTCTCCTGCCGCCCCACCCCCGCCGCCGTCCTTCCCTAAAAGACGTCACGCGTATTCCGGAGGCCGGGCTGCTGCCTCTGGCTTTCCGGAGCATATCATAAATTCATGTCGGCCGAGAGCCGCGGCCTATCTCGCCCGTTGCCGGATGAAAAGAATGCAAGCGGGACTGCTGCTCCTGCCTGAGCCCCGCCGCCCCCGACGTATGCAGAAGAGAGAGAGAGAGAGAGGGAAAGAGAGTCAACAAGAGCCGCCAGCAGCACTCGCCCGAGGCTCGGACTGCCACGCTAAAACGGATCGGCGCGCGAGCGTACGCTCCCGGTCTCTCGCTGCGAGAGAAAGACGGCGGCTAAAAGGTCGGATTTGCCGAGAGCTTACCGAGAGAGCCGCAGCACCGCCAAAGACTCGCATTTTTCTCCTCGAATTTATAACGGCCCCTTGCCGCTCGCCGCGGGGACCCGCTCTCTCTCTCTCTCTCTCTTGGCCGCGATATACATGCACGCTCGCGTACCCTTTCCTTCTTTGCTTGCACGCTTGAGCTCCGCGAAGGATTGGGACGCCTCGAGCTACGGAGAATCGAGCCGGAGCAGGGAGGAGCGCAGGCCGGCGGGGGAAAGGCCCCTGCGCCGTTGCTGCCGGCTAGGCACGAAAATTACTTGCTAATTCTCTAACGAGTTTCCCCGGCGCACGGGCAGCAGCAGCAGTTCCCTCGCGCGTAATGCCTCCAGCCGCAGAGACGTGTGTCTTTGTGCCAACTTTCAAGGTCACGTCCCTCTCTCTCTCCCTCTTTGTTCCAGAGGCGCCTGACCCGCTCTCGGCCAGAGCTTGCCCGTTCTCCGCGAGCAAGCGCAAGTTATAATGTGCCGAGGCTCCTCGAGGTGGGGAGGCCCAGGGGGCAGCTCGGGCCAGATCCTCGGCGTAATTGAGTTGGAGTAAATTTAAATTACAGTAATACACGGTTCTGCGCGCGCGAGAGGCTGGAGCCTCATTCGATGCTCCAGCTTGGAGCCTTTATCTTGAGCTTATCTTGGAAACTCGCTCGCGTTCGCCCTGAGCGAGGCGACTTTATACTCCGTACTCATCCCTCGAGCCATGTCGATTACGCGATTAAGCCCGTTTTATTTTATTCGCGACCTCTTTGCCCGCGAGCAAGACTTGCTCTCGAGAGCAGAAAGGGAAGGAGGAGGCGGCGGCTATCGAGTTTGCCGTGAATTTCCTCGGCTCCCCAGCGCCGTTAACATTTATCGCCGCGACGACTCAGCCTACGATCGGATGTACCCTAAAATGCAAATGGCCCTCTTACCTGGCCTACTACTGTTCATTGCCAATAACGCTAAGAGCCCGAGCAGGCTCAGCTATTTTTTCCGTCGCCTTGTTTTCAAGGAGGCGTCTCGTTAACGGGCCAGCCTCGCATGCGCTTACCAGGATTTTCAATATGTCCTCAAGCACGCTCGAGGCGACAAATCTTAAAATTTTAATTCAGTCAGCTTAGCGTGAGATGTAATTGTCGGCAAGCGGCAGGAGCAGCACGGCAGATTGCCGCTGTGGTTACGCAGACGGGAGAAGAGACGGTAAGGCTGCCAGAGGATGGAGACTGGAAAGGGGCAAAAAGCTAGGCGAGAGGATGAGGCTCGCGCGGTACGAGGGGAGCGAGGAGAGAAGAGCTAGCGAATAAGCTAGAGACCAAGAGCGTCGAGCTAGAGCTGAAGGTAGATGGAGAAGACGTAGTGGCGGCGGCGAA
Source organism: Anagyrus pseudococci (assembly GCA_030522585.1). Taxonomy (NCBI): domain Eukaryota; kingdom Metazoa; phylum Arthropoda; class Insecta; order Hymenoptera; family Encyrtidae; genus Anagyrus; species Anagyrus pseudococci. The sequence continues at coordinate 103,226 of JAPYYQ010000214.1, forward strand.
TAGGAGGAGAGCAGCCGAGCCGAGGGCAAGCGTAACTTGTCGCGTTTATGCTTTAGCTAGTTACGCTAACTATATCGAGCCCTATACATACGTAAGCGGATCGGCGCCTTGAAGGGACGGCGCGCGCCTCGGAGCTTCTGCCTCGCGACCGACACTCTCCTCCTCCTCCTGCTTCTCTAGCTAGTTCTACTGGCTAAGATCTTCCGCGGGCTGGAGGCGAAACTGCCGGGGAGAAACTTGGAAGACGAGGAGTAGAGTAGCTTGAGCCCGAGAGCGAGCCACGCGCGCAGTTATCGCGAAATGCTAACCGGTAATAAGTCGAAGCACAGAGATAGAGAGTCAAGAAGTACGCAGCGGAGAGAGAGAGCGGGAGAGCAGGCAGATCAACGCACAGCCACGTAGCTGCCTGTGAACATGGCTATTTGCGAGCTGGCAAAGCTACTGCAGCACTTGCCGAATATCCTTGGCAAAGATTCTTGAAAGCAGACTTGCCTCAAATACCAATTACTCGCCTACTTTCTCGGACGAGCTGCTTAATTGCAGGTGTATGATGTACCAGCTAATTTCAACATGCGCTGCTGCCTCTCGCATCGGTAAAGATATCGACATTTGTGGCTTAGTATAAGAATAGCCAAGTTGATACGCTAGTCGAGCAATTAGCGTCGACTTGACGGCTGACAGACTACCTATATAGCGGGGGCCAGAGGGGCGAGTGGGGGGGTGGTAAGCAAAGTGACTGTAGAGGTTGAGTTTCTGGAGGCAAGAGAGCGCAAGTACGGATGAAGGAAGACTTGCGTAACTCGCTATATGGCTGGGGAGCTGGGCTGCTGGGGGTTCCATCGACAATGGAATGTGGAGCTTAAGAGACGAGAGAGGTGGCAGGGGGGGGGGGGCAGGGAGGATATCGGCGGAGCTGCGGTATTACGAGAGCGTCTTGCGGCGTCGACGCCGCGTTGAACACTAACGTCTCGGGTAATACGGCAGGGCTCTGCCGAGTATATAGGGGAGGAGAGGGAGAAAGCCCCGAGCCGAGAGAAGCGAGTCTCGAGCCGGGCGGAGCACGCCGGAAGCACCTGAAGAGATTAATGGAAGTGGCACAAAGGCGCGCGCGCGACCCTCCTCCTCCTCCTTCCCCCCGTGCAATAACGACGCCGCTGCTGTTGCTGCCTCTGCCGCTACACCGCTGGCCCGGGCACTGCCCGAGCATTTCCCTTGGCTTTGATATCTCGCGCGTACGCGCGATTCTCCGTCGACAGGCCGGCTCTACCTACACTCCTAGCCTCGCTTTTTATCCTCGACTCGTGATAAATCGATCATCTCTCCCTCTATACCTTGCTCTCTCTCTCTCTCTCTTTCTCTCTCTGCGGCTACTCTGGGCAATGTGATGCGGTAGATTGCAGGACAATGCACGGGGGGTATTATCAAGCGCAACCAGTGCCGTTGGCCCCGGCCAAAATAAAAGCCTATATATAAGAGTGGAGAAAAGGGGAGAGAAAGGAAGGACCCAAGAGGAGTTGGCTATTCGTCGTCGTCAGATTCGTCGGGCCCTATGCTGTTCGTGCGTGAAAATGAGCGGCCCTGCAGACAAGATAAAGGAGCTTTTTAATTATTAAAATGCTTTACAAAGCTTTCTCCTTCTTTATCTCTCTTTGGCGTCGCATGCCTCCGCCACCTCCTCCTCCAGGCCGCAAATGCAATTTTAATACGAGAAATAAAGAGCACTCGGTGGCCCAGAGAAAGAGCCATAGCCATTAAAGCTCCACCGGCACTCTCTCGTCTTCTCTTTTCTTCTTGCATTCGCTGCTTTGATTTTACATCCTTTTACTCGCTCCGTCTCTTTCTCTCAGTCTGTTTTCCCTTCTATTTCTCGGTCGTTTTTTTTCCTCTACTCTCCGACCTATTCCAGCAAGTTCGAATCGTTGGATGCGTTTGCATTGCCAGTCGATTTCAGATCAAAGGCATAGAAGCGGCGATTTTTTGCGATTGCGGAAAACTCAACGTTTGAGTATCTCTCTCCCTCTTTTCCTGTGCAGAAGCCGCGGACGCAAATAATAGCAAGCCGACTACTTCGGAGATTAATTTTTGTTCCTGCCACTCTGTCTACATTTTAGTTATAGTTATTATGTATATTACACTTCCAACGAGTATTTCTCCTAAAAATCTAATTTTCAATAATACGTACGTATGGGAGAGAGGAAAATTGTGAAGGTTTGATGATTATTCGTAGGGTTGAATAGAAACGAGCGGCGAAAAGAAAATTGCGTAGGGAAAGTTTGAGCGTAATGAGGCGGTCAAGCGGCTGGCAAATACGCAAACTGCGAGAGGGAGAAGCGAAGAGAAGCAGCAGTAGCGAGCGCGTGAGCAACTTTAAAATACCGCTTGCGTAATCTCATTTTAGCGAGGGCGCGCGAGCGTGCGTTTATCTGGGTCGGAGAACCGGCGCGAGAGCGACGCCGAGCAAGAGTAACGACGACGTGAACGGAGAAAAATGAAGATGACCGCAGCAGGAGAAAAGCCGGCAACGCCTCTCCACCGCTCCCTCTCCGAACCATCTACGGCTCTTCTTTCTCTCGGCCTCTCTCTCTCTCCACGCCGCAGCCATCACGGCTGAAAAGCTTTAATTCAGCCTGGCAGTGTCAACCGAGAGTCGACAAAAAATCAATGATACTTGAAGGGTACGTAAGCGTAATAGAGAGAGAGAAAGAGGGAAAGAGGGAGGTGGCCTTGGCGAAAGCGCGGAAAAACGCGTAACAATCGAGCGCGTTGCGTCGCAGGATTGTCCGAGAAAATCTCGGAGACGCAAGCCGCGGCCGGACAAAGCACCATCTCTGCACCAGCAGAGCAGGAGGAGGAGGGAGAAGAGTGCTTCAGAGTGCGCCAGCGTACAGGCTGTGCGTATATAGTGTCCGTGCGCTCGTACTCTAGAGCGCGCTCGCGGGAGAGGTGGGAGGGAGCCGGGTGCATTGGCCGGCCATGAGTTAGATCGCTTCAACAGCCGCCCGTAAACAGCCTCGTAACTTTCGAGCGTCTTGCTCGCTCCGCCGCGTGCAGCCTGCTTCTCTCTCTCTCTCTCTCTCTCTCTCTCTCTTTCTCTGTTCTCCTTCTTCTTCTTCTTCTTCTCCTCCTTCTTCTCCTCACGCGCGGCCGTCTGTTTTTCTCGCTCGGCTTGTCGCAGATATTGATTAACATTTTTACCTTGTGACGGGATTGAGGTGTTTTGTCGGTTCTGCGTAGTACACACAGAGTCACGTGGACTTATTTTTCCCACCGCTAGCGCGCTCTCTCCGTCTTTTTCTATACACTTGCCAGTGCCGCTGGCCGGTGCTGGTCTCTAATTAATTTTGTGTGTGTGTGTATATTATATATATCGTTTGCTCTTTTTGTGGTTGACGATGATCAACCTACCTCTGTGTACTCGTATATCTATCTGTAGGTGGTAGGTAAGTGTTAAATAACGAGGTTGGCTTCATATTTTTCATGCGATTGATTATGCCAGATCGGTGTGCAGAGCGTAATTTCAGACGAGCGCATACGCCCGTCAGGCGTACATAAAGACACGCAGCCGGTCAGGCGCGCACCTCATAATGCGCGCCGAGAGCTATGGCGCTGCTGGTACACTGAGAGCAGTACTTCTCTATCCGCATTTGGCTTTGTTCTACATTCGGACAAGCTGCCTTATACCGCCGCCGTCGCCAGGCCATTATCAGCCCGCTCATTTTGCCTTTTTACTCCATTCTCCACTCGTGTGCTGTTTATCATGCCTCTCCGTCCTGGCATCGATCTAAAAATGCACCTCGTGACCTTAAGTAATCTCCACGTCTGAAGCCGAGCTCTAGCGCAAGAAAAAAAGCAGCTCTAGCCGCGGATATGTCCAGCTCTTCATATTCCACTTTCGGTTACTCGTTAAAAATAACCACCGCTAAATATTTATGCTTCATCACTCCTCGTCATCTCGAGTTCCGCTTGCTCCTCCCCCCCCCCAGCCTGCCACTCTCCCAGTTTAGTTTTTCAAGCCTTCTTCAGATGACTGAGGAAGGCCCATTCTCATTCCCGCGATCTCGTCCTTCAGCTCGTTGACTAGGTTTTGTGTGTCCCCGCTACTACTGCTGCTCCCCTTCTCCGGACGCAGACAGCCGCTTTTTTTTGCTCAATTTTCTCGTTACCTGGCGCGTACTCCTTTGTTCACGTACGCCTACCCGCAAGACTGCACACGGGCAGTTGGCTTTTCCTAGCCGAGCCGACTCTCGGTTTTGCGATGCCGAGCTCTTGAGGCCTCTTTGCTGCCGGATATTGACTGCGTTATGTAGCTTGGCAATCACGCGGAAAATCCATTGCCGTTTTCACGGACTCGACTTTGACAAACTGCAGCTCGTTTCTTTGTAATTTGCTTGGGCAAAGAGCGAGGATGGGTTTAGGAGTGCTGAGAAAATGGTAAATTCTGGATCGGCAACAATGTACGGGAGCCGCGAGTTACGTTCAATTGAAGCCAATTAATTAGCCAAAGTTTAGGCAGCTTTATTTTCAAGTATATGCGACACTGTTCACGTAAGTGGGTCAATATCGCACACATAACCATGGAAATTCGAGTTCATAAACAAGCCGAGCAGCAGGAGAATATTTCACGGTAATCGCTTCTGATCGGTTACATAAAAGTTGCGCACTTAAAAAGTTGGATGCTGAGTCACGAGCTCGAAAAACTTTTATTCTGTTGGAAATTCAAAGTTCGCCGCCGCGCTCGACTAGCTGGCCGCGCTTCTGACTCGTAGCACGCCCCAGCCCCCGCGCCTCGAGAGACGGTAAATTTACATTGACATGAAAATTTTCGAATTTTCAGCCTGCTCGCTAGAGTAGTTGCGTCATCGTCAAATAGACAGATCTCTTTATCAAACACCGCGGTGCACGGCCGTTTGTTTGCCCTAACAGCTACATTCGCAGAGAGACGAAAAAAAAGGTCGAGCGAGAAATATCGAGGGCTTACGCTGCAGCAGCGGCCCCTTGCTATATCGCGCTAATCCGATCGGATCAGCGTCGAAGCGCGTCTACACATGCGTAATTACCGGCCACTTGTATTTTCCTACAACGCCTCTCTCCTTTTCCTCCTCATCTCCGCCGTTCTCGGGCCTCCGTCGATCCGCATTTACAGAGAGAAGAAAAAGGCGCGATTCCTTACCGAAGCTTCTTGCCCCCTCGCGGCCCCGGCGCGCTCTCGTCCATTGTGCTAGTCCGAGGAGCTCTCGCGTCGCTTGGGAAAACCGCTCGACTGTGAGAAGGCATTGTGCAAGCCGCGAGCGGGCTAGACGGGGGCAATTTTTTTCTCTGCGTTGCAAAATACCGCGTGCACTGCAATAAGGCGCTCGCAGCAGTAGCAGCAGCAGCCGCCAGAAGCCTGTTTACCGTCGAGTGTGACTTACATGATAATGAAGCCGCGATGGTAATGAAGGCTAATGAACGCCGTGTCGTGCGATTGTTCTACAATTATGGCGCGAGCCGCGCGGATGCATCGAGCCTCGAGTCGCGAAAGTTCGCGCGATCGGAGTCTACTCGGAGGAGTAGGCAATCCAGAAATCAAATGACTTCGCTGCTGCTACTGCCGCACCCTCGAATCCAGGCTAGCCGCTATTAACCATAACGTGTCTCAGGCCATTGGGACAAATGCCCCCGAAATCGCTGCCAAGTCAAAGTTTTTCAAGTCAAAAACGGCCAGGATGGCGTGCATTACGCCGAAAGTGGCCAGTCTGCAAAGTTTCGAGCGCAATCGCCCGGGAGAAAAGCTCTCCCCCCCTAGCCAGCCGCGCTTGCCTTCGCCTGCCACCAACTCGGCTCCTCGTTGGCATAAATTCGAGCCCGAGCGGCTTTAAATAATCGAGTACAAACAGCGAACACACTGGCCGAGAGAGAATTAAATAAAAAGTTTAAGCGTTTAACGCTTTTCCAGCTTGAATTCCTCTGCTGTTTGTTTTTCTTTACTCCTATACACCTCTCGCTTCTCTCCCGATGCAACGTCAATATTGTCAAGTTTTGCCATTATTTGCAAAGAGGATTTAAATTAGGTACAGCTCCGACAAATCTCTTTTTATTGGCTCTCGATCCATTCTTTTGCCTTTTTAACATGAATTAAATAATGGAATGCATATTAAAATTAAAAAATAAGATAAAACCGAGGATATAATAGGTAAAAGAGAGGGGAGCGACGAAGGAAAATACGCGCGCGTAACACGTTAGCCCGGCGCGCATCGTGACTGACTGACGTTGCTTTTAAATGTCTGAATTTACGTAATTATGTGTTTCAGTGCGTTATACACTTGGTTGTCTGCGCCAGGAGGAATATTATTTCTCCTCTTGGCTTATATTTTTTTTCTCTTCTCCTTTCTCTATCTCGAGCCCACGCGCTTCGCAGCTTGTACTCTACCTTTTTAATGGATTTTTTAATAGGGCTGTTTTTCATCGTGGTTTACCGCGAAAAATTTACATTTTTTTCGTGCATGTGTCTACCCTGACTACGTTGCTATAGCCGCCCCCGCTGGCGTTGCTGTTGCTGCTGCTCTCGCGGGCTATTAATTCGTCGGAGCATAATTATAAAACGCTTTTGCGGAAAAATAATTACGGCCACGGGATTTACGAAATATTAATACACTGCCGTGATAAAGTTTTAAGCCTGACGAGCTGTTTTTTTCGGCTAGTGAAAGAGAGAGAGAAAGAGAGAAAGCTGTGCATTCTGATGATTTAATATAAATCGGACTAATAATTATGAGCGAGGATGACGATAAAATTGGATGAGGCGTAATCAATCATGAGAAGTATTATCGATGCAATTCCTTTCATACAGGTATCATACGGCTAGCTTGGGGCGTGTGCGCGTGGGTGTCGTATAGGTGAAAAACAAATTATTTAATCGCGTTACTCTCGTGCTATTCTATCTTATCTTTTCACATTGAATAATTAATTGAATCGAGGGAGATTGAAAAAATGCATGTTTATTCAACAAAGCTCTAAATAACTGGAAAACACATCAATTTTCCCGGGGTATTTATTTAGCACGTAGCTGTCGAGATTAACGTTGCATCTCCGCTCCACATCGAAAATAGCCAGCTCTCATGTAAATATCAACGCAGTACTCCTAGTCCTATTAAAGCTGAATTAAACAAACAGTAGTCAAATTGAGGACACGCGCGATCGTGCGTATACGCTAAACTTTCGCGCGGCAGCAGCGACAGCGGCCAGCCCAGTCGAATCGTCGGCATGTCAACGCTGATATTCGCTCGACAAAAAGCCCAGCAATTGCTGCTGCTACTCCAATTGTGATAAAGTTGCATTTTAAATGCAGTACGCTGCAAACAAGAGCTAGGAGACACAGGGCGCGTATAAAGCGTAACCCTGATTGAGCTGGTTGCCCGTCTCCCGCTTTATCGTTATCATCAGCGTCACTGCAGCGCAAATTCCGAACGAGCTCCTGCTTGTATTTTCCCAAGTATTCGTCGGCGGCTCTCATTTTTCATTCGCCGCTCAGCCCAGTCCTTTTTCTTTCCCGAGCCAAAGCCCAGCGTCTCATTTTGTCCCTGCCGGATGATTCTACGCGTGGAGCCCGGCAGTGCAACCCGCGTCAATTCTCGCCGCTTCGTTTTCTGGATGCCCCGCGCGCGGCTCTACTCGCCCGAAAATTCAGCCTAGCCTGACATCGAGATACATAAAATCGCCGAGGCTCGGTTTTTTCCTCTTTCCCGCTTTTCCCCCTCGTTTCGCTGCTGCCGACTACTCGACTTTTTCTTCGTCTTCTCCTTCTTCATCTTTTTACCAGCTTCTACATCTCCTTTATTTTTCTTCACACGATCGCTCACGCCAATCTGCGTTATCTTTTTTTCAGCGCTAGGCTAGTCTTTTTTAACGCACACCCGCGGCAAACGTAGATTTTTCATGAGCTTCGCAGGAAATAGGCGGCAAAGGATCGGTGATCGCTGCTACGCGATAAATCACGCATTTTACGAGCGATTGTTAACGCTGCCAGCTCCCCATCGGAGGCCATTTAATTAAAGCGCGCTCATGCAACCTCTTTCTTTGTTTGGCCCAGCACAAGCATTGAAAAATTCAATTTTCACATTACCTCGACTCCTGGCTACGAGCAATAATAATGTAATGTTTCAACAGCGGCCGGCCAAACTAATGCCAAATAAATCAAATCTTTGTGAAAATTCTTATCTATAATAAGTAAAAAATAAAGAGAGACTTTTTGCTGCAAATACGCGTTTATTAGACGAGCGTTGTCATCCGAAGCAACGCGTTATCTTTGCGCAGCCACGCGTTTACGTATAATATGTCTGGCCGCCGAATTGGCTTAATGACTTGGCGCTAATTGATGGAGTTGCTCACTCGAAGGAGCTAGACGCCACAATGTCCCACAAAGATCGTCTACATTTTTTTCCGACTGCACTCGGCCGCAGTAACATCGAAAATGTCCCGTGAGCCGGAGATGCCGGCCAGCAGCACTGGGGGGGAGGGGGGCAGCTCTCGTGACAGGTAGGCGTAATAATCCCGAACTCTGGCAGCGGTGATAGTTTACATGCCGGCAGTAGAAATAAATATCGCCGCGTTCGCTTGGAACATCTATAAAGAGGTAGCTGAGGAGGATTTCGAGCTAGGGCTGGCAAAAATTTAGATAATCATCCATTAGGAGGGGCATCAGCGAGGCTCCTGGCGTATCGCTAACCAGGCGGGCCAGGTTAATTCCGAGAGCCGGTGTCCGCACGCGACGCATGCGTCGCTCCTCTTGCCCGTGTAGGCTCTTTCCGGCTCTGAAATACGCTAACGACGAGCTCGCACGCGCGTGTAGCCCTCCTCCTCATCCTACTCCGGGCGCGCTCGTCCTCCTCTTTCGAGCTCTTAGGATTTACGCGGCGTGCCGACTACCGCCGCTGGGCCATACAGGAGGCCAGCGCGCGAGAGATTTCACGTGCGCCGCCGCTGCTGCTGCTGCTGCTATTCCGAGGACGCGCAGTTTCGGGCTCTTTATTACGGCCCCTGGACGGATTTACCTTTGTTATTACGGCATTGTGTGCGAGCCACTAGACTAGCAGCAGCCTTCCCCGGAGTATTTGGCTTTTAGTGTTTATTAGTCTGGAGCGCGGTCGGGGGAAAAAAAACGCCGGCTTGCTGCCTGTACTCGCTCCACCGGATGTGCGCGAGACTATCTCTATCTCCGTCCCCCTTTCTCGCTTCTATTTTCTCTCTTCTCCCTCTCCCTCTGTTTCTGTTTATTAAAATTCGCGAGTCAGGCTAGAGCGACATGGGCGATAAAAAAGCACGTGCTTTGGCCGATGAAAAAGTGCGGCCAGATATTGCGCGGTGCAGCTTTGTTAGCTGCTCGTGCTATTGGCCTTTGATTCGCGCGCTTTCCTTGCATTCTACGCCTCGCTTTATCTATATACATATATTTTTTTTTCATTACGAATTCCAGTGAGCTTTTATTTTAGCCTCGGCCGGCTATTGCCCGGGAAAGCGCGTTTTTCCTCGAAATGTTTATTAACGCTGCCCAATGGAAAATACATTCGAGGTAATTCGAATGAAACGCGTCGGTTCGTTGCCGCGGCGTTCAAGTCGAAAACGATGCGATGTACGCTCGGCTGTGTGCTAACCGAAATTTCGGTGCGGCAAGTGCCTAGAGAATTATCTAGCGCTGCAGTCGACGAACCGTAGCTCGGCATTGTGGAAAGTATACTGCAGCTATGAATTTAATCTGCCTTTACGACCTGCAATTACAAATATCTCTTTTTCTTTGTCGAAGAACAGCAGAGAGCAGGGCGACGGTCGTTTACATAATCGTGACATCTCGTTGAATCGGCTCAAGTGGCCCGATTAACCTTATTCGCTTGAGAAAGCAAAAGGAAGAAGCAAAAGGAAAAGCCAGGCGAAGTCGTGTATGCCGGCCGTCCGAGCGTCGACACACAGCTGACGTCATGGTCTTTCGGCCATGACGTCCGAAGGACAAGAGGCTTGCGAATCTACTTATCTCGGGAGTCGCGGGAGAGAAAGCTCGGAGCAAACTTTTGACCCAGATTACCGAGGGCGGAAAAGGAAGGGGAAGGTGAGTGCAGGCAGCGAGAACGTCGAAATGAAAGAGGGAAACACATCGGCGGCGTTGGCATTGTTGTTGGCCACTTCGCACGTTCGGGACACAGGGGAAAAGATGGAAGAGAGTGCGGCAAGGCAAAGAGAGAAATGAGAAAAGACGGAGGGAAAAAAAGTTGGCCGCAAAAGTTTGCCAGCGTTGACGAACGGCTTGTGTAAGCTTCGATTTCGCGGTCAGCCCGTTCTCTCGGCAGCAGTCGGGGAGGAGTTTGCGCGCGACGTCTCCAAAGAGAGGAACGAGCTTTTCCTACTCGCTGCCGCCGCTGAAAGCCCGAGGGCCAAAGTCCAGCGATTTTCGCGAAAGTTTACGGCTCCGGGAGCACTACTCGCCAAGGAAGATTTCCGATCTCGGACCGACTGCCGAGGAGGATTAATAAATAACGATGATTACCAGGAAGCAGCCGAGCCGGAGCTTTCTTCAAGAAACTGAACAAGCTCTACCTCCCTCGCTTTCGTTCTTTCTTCCCCTTCCCTGCCCGCTAGACAAACAAAGTCAAGCGATGCTGCTTTTGAAGCTTGATTGCTCTACCCGATTGCTGTCCGACAGTTGAAAACAAATTGCCGCAGATAAAAGGTTTCTCGGTGATTTTTTTTTCCCTCGACTTACTTAGCCAGAGTTGTTTCATGATTTATTAGACAGACTCCGATTGCGTAGGCTAATGTAAAGAAAGAATTTCGTTTCCTTTATTAAATGAATAGCTGGTTTCGAGGCTGCAGAGGATTTCTCTTGGTCTATCTGTCTTTGAAACGTAATTAAAAACAGTTGATGAAAGAGTGATCATTTCTAAAAGTTATAAATAATCAAATGCAAGTATTGTAAAAAAGACGGTACGCGCAGAATAATCCATCAAGCATTGACATATCGAGTGTCCGAAAGTAAGATCAAGTAGAAAAATATAAAACAGACGGTTCAATGATAAAGCTCTCGCGACAAGCACGTTCATTCATCGCCAGCCGGCCATTCAGTCTAATTCATTCAGAAATAGACCCAGGCGAAACAAAAAAGCGAAGACGCAGCGGCGCCAGAGAGAGAGAAAGAGAGACGAGTCGGGATGGGGAGGGGAGCATCGTCGTCAGGGACACTTGGCGCAAGGGCAAGGCAAAGACGAGGCCGGCGACGACGACGCGGTTAAAGGGAGAAAGAGCCGTGCCCGCGAGCAGAAATAGAGAAGCGAGCGCAAACAAAAGACTCGCAGACATCCTGTACGGGCTGTAGCTAACCGCCAGCTCCGGCGACACCGGCAAGATGAGAAGGCTGCCTACCGCCTGTGCTCTCGGCGTTATAGCCCCGCTGCCGCGTTCTGCCCTCTTTTTCACTGGCACGCCTGGAGAATCCGAGGAGCGAGAGGAATTTGCCCTGCGTATCTCTCTGCTGATCTCAACTGATTTTGCCCACCTCCAGATCCTCCCGCGCCTTCCACCAGCGCCGATTATGATTTTCGAGGCATAATCTCGGGCAAAATCGTCAAGAGGCTAGATTCTTTTAATTTTAATTAAAGTATGAAATAAGAAAAAGAACAATCGAGTTGGTCTATCACCGCTGATTGTGCATCGGCAAAATGAAAGCCAGCAGAAAAGCAGCAGCTATAGCAGACGAGCGGCATTAGCTTTAACAGCCATTACTATGCGTCCCATTACGATTTTTCATTTGCTCAAGCAAACAGCAAGAGTCGCTATGGTTGAGCCGCCGAAATTCTCGCATGTCCTCTACCTCTGGCTCTCTTGCTTGAGCTGCTGCCGAAAAAGAAGAGCGTTGAAACAAGGCTGAGGCTGGGGGCAGGGGCGACGGCAACCGAGGCAAAAGTGACAGAGCTCGAGAATTAGAAACGGAAACGGCTCGAGCTGAAAAGCGTCGGAGGCGAAAGAGAAAGAGAGAGAGAGAGAAAAGAGGCCGAGAAAGGACGAAAGGCGGAGCCAAAAGAGCCTCGAGAGTACACGCGTCGGTTTCGCTTAATTAAACTATGTCTCGCCCCTGACCTAAGCGCAGAGTCCAACAGAGAGAATGAGAGAGAGAAAGAGAAAGAGGGATAGAAAGAAGAAAATGAGAGGTCGAGAGCGCGCGAGCCGCGACTACGACGACAAAGGCATACCGGAATGAGCGCGTGCCTTCATTAGGACTCGCCCTCCCTTCCTCCCGGCCCGCTTATATACACGATCCACGCCGTCGCCACCACCACAGCTACGTTGTGCCACAGCCGTCGCAGCCAGCATCGCCGTCGCCGCCGCTGCTGCTGCTACGTAATCCAAAACAACGGGGCTAAGCTAACTTCGTTTATAATCTCGGCTTCTCCTCTCCCCCGCCCCCTGTCCCTATTCCGGCATCCCATAGTTCCTGCGTGCCCCGACTCACCGCCTTATTTTCCGCCCCAACCAACTCGCCTTCTCCTCATCCCCCACCCTCTTCTTCTCATTTCGCGCCTTATTTCTTTTATCTCTCGGTCTCCGTACAATCTCTCGACTTCCATACGGCGTAGGAGTGGAGATAGTGGCGAATGTGGTCGGGCGCCCGATGTTGTTTTTCCTATGATGACAGCCCCCCCCCCCGCCCTTAACCACCATCCTACCGGAGTTCGTTATTCTCATCTTCTTTATGGATCCCCCGACGATTCAACGTCAATTCTCTTGATAAGTTGCAGTAATCATTGCGGACTAATCAAATGTGTGAATTACATTTCAGACGCGACACTACAAAATCCCTACAGCTCACGAAAAGCTCGAGGTTTTTTATGAACGCGCAGCCAAAGAAAATACCGTTTTGTAGGTGAAGGAGAGAAAGAGTTGGGGAGGGTCGGGTCTGGGAGTACAATATAAAGTCGAGAGCCAGCGAAAAAGGGACAAAACATTTGAATGGCAGGGTAGCTGGTGCAGCGGCAGCAGCAGCGCCCTCCTCCATTAGCATAATCTCGCGAATTCTCGTGCCGAGGCGAGAGGTCGACATTTCATCGAGCGCAAGCGCGCCCCCGGCTAAAGGGCCGCTAGCAGCACACGGCCAAAGGAAAAGTAGAACCAGCCGCGCCCGCCGACAACGCGACCATTAATAAAAGCGGAGAAAGCCAAACAAGTGCAATAAAGGGCAATAAAAGGCGACGCCTTCGGTAAAAGGGTCTCCGCGACGGCCGAGAAAGCCTCGGCTCCTACATCCTCCTTACGGCGAGCCCCAGCCCACCGCCCTAACGGCTTCCTTTTTCAGACTCGAAAAAAGCAACCCGCTCATACACTGCTCCGCGCATATACAGAGACCCGGAGAAAGAGCGAGCTAGAGAGAGAGAGCTTTGGCGCAACTTTTCCCGTTTCCGGCATACGTGCTCGCGCCCTCGAGTTTCCGACTCGCTTTCTCTCTGCCCCTTGCAGCCCCTCCTCGGATAGGCGCTCTTCGCTTTCGCTCTCACGCTTTTGCGAGCCGACGGGCCGGAACGCGAGCGGGCTCTGCCCTTTGCGTCCAGCCTGTTAAAAATAACGCTGCAGCCGCGCCAGCGCCGCCACTTAGTTTACAAGAGGACACCTTTCTCAGCCCTCCCTCCGACATTTTTTCTCCTTTCTCCGGGCTAAAACGACTGCTTCCCATCGCCCTACTTCGCCACCTTTAACCATCGACTTTTCAAGCTCCATTCCCTCGCCATACGAATGTTCTTTGCTTATTTAGCCTGACCCCCCTACCTCCGTTGCTTCTACATATTATTTTTAAAAAACTGCCCTTCCATCTTCAAGTTTGTATCCGAGGAAATTGTAAAAACTGCAAAATTTGAAATTCAAATTAAAGTCCCAGGAGCTCCGACGGCAGATAGATATGACGCAAATTTAAATTTGTGCGCTGAAGATTGATGCAATTATTCAAAGCAATAACGAGTCGTTATAAAATTGACAATAACCGTATTATTGCAGGTCATCCCGCTTAGATTGCAATAATCAAGCAATCACGAGAAAACAAGTAGAAAGCAAGAGATGTAAAAAAGGGAAAAAATGAAAGGCAACAAGCGAGCAAGATCACTTTAGAGTAGGCGCAAAACATTGTGGTTAAGTCACAGACGTCCCCTTTCGAATCAGTCGAGGCAATCAGCTCAATTGCTTTATCTAGCCGTGGATATCAATATTCTTTCCATTAACAAGATAATTGAAGCTAATTTTAGGTTCTCGCTAAACTAATTACCCGATGCGATATTTGCTTGGCTAAAGCTAGGCGGGGCAAAGGTCAGGGCTGGCGGCGAGTGACAAGTCTCTTCAAAAGTGTAATGCAAGCGGCTGCTGCTATCTCGCTCGCTTACGTAAACGCGCTAATCACAATTTTTACGCGTACTTTTGTTCCGGTCCCTGGAAATTGAGCGCTGCGAAACAAAAAATAAGCCACACGCACGCGCTGCGCGAGAGAAACAATGGGGCCCACTACGCCTAGAGTAGGTATACATAAGGACGGAAGAGAGACAGCTCGCGGGACGATTAATACTAACATTAAGCAGTGACGCTGGCAGCAGCGGCGGCGGCGGCAGTGCCGGCTAAGTATAGCCTAGCCGGCCATATGATCTTAAACAAACTCGGGTGCATAGCAGAGCGGGGCTCGGGTAAACAGAGCTCGCGAGCACAAAGGATCGCCGGGCGCGTGTGTGTTGTATACTTCAGGCGGGGGCCGCTTGCATGCGACACGCAAAGTGCAAGTAGTCAAAGTCGCGCACATCCAGACGAGGAGGAGCAGCCTCAGCTGGACGGAGCGAGCAGTCTACTTTGCTGCTTGCTTTTATGCAGTCGGTCAATCACTGCTGGCCGACGGTCTTCTCCGCGTGCGCCGCCGCCTCGCTCTCTCCAGCTGCGTCCGACGACAAACTGCACGCCCTGCGCACTCGTGGATAATCAAATTTGTCCGCGTTTTATTGATGCGAGCGGAGGCGTGCGCGCGAGGACGTTGCCGCAGGGGCGAGAAGCGAAACGTGAAGTCACGTGAAGTGCAAGCGGAAACGGCAAATGCCAACTTGATTGCTAGGCGAACTCGCTGTTGCCAGGCGCCCCCCCCCCCACCCCACCGCTCATCTAGACTATAGCCATGCGCCGCTGCGGCGGAGCCGTCGTCGGGGACGCTCGCTCGATTTTCGATCTGAATTAACTCGTCCGCGAAGCAGTTATTATTTATTGACGTGTTCGGTCATAAATGAAAGCGCGCTTTCAAGAGCATCCGCCGCCGCCACCGCAGCAGCCGGAAAGCCTGGAAAATAATTAAAATGAACTTTTCATTATTGCGGAGTAATCCCGGTATGGTTGCATTGAAAAGCCAGAGCTCTTAAAAAGTGTCTCGGCAAGAAGAAAATATTCATCGACTCGACGTGCTGTGCCGTGCTATGTATACAACGCCGCCGCGCCCAAGAATCACAAAACCGATGGTTAAACTCGCATCCACCCCCCCCCCTCCAGGCAGGCATTCGCCTCGCAGCTTCAGTCTTGACTCCCCAGGCCGTTAATTGTCGCGCAAAAAGGACAACGACGAAAAAAATAAAGGACCGAAGGGGAGAAGAGCGAATCGCGCAATTTGTCGTCCTTCTGGTTCAGTGAAGCGATTACGCCGCGCGCCGCAAACGCCAGCGACGTCGCCATCGTCGCTAAAGCTGCTGGGGATAAAAGTAGAAAAAAAGCAGGAAAGCAGGCGAAGAAAAGAAACCGGAGGAAAAGCCCAGGAGGAGCCTCGAGCCCAACAAAACAGCCTCAACCCTCGAGAGTTGCTCGCGGCGGCGTCGTCGGCGTCTTTCCCCTCCTCCTCTTACTCAGCATCAGGCATCCTCAATGACTCTTCACGCTCTTCCAATCCTGCCGCGGCGTGTAAATGCCACGGGAGCTTGCGCGCGCGCGCGCGGGATCCATTCTAATTCGCCCCCTCTGGCAATCGCGAGAAAGAAAAAGAGGCAATCCTAGAGCCGGAGGCTTGATGTATGCCCCCTCAGCTCCGATCGTAATCCTGGAAGCTCCTAATTGCCAGCAGTAGTCCGGATGAAGCGCGTTACTCCTTGTGAGAGGCCTCCGAACGTCGCTCGCCTCTGGCTAGACATGTTGTCTCAGGCTTGTTCTATTGAAACGTCGTTTGCTTTTGCGCTTATTTGTCCAAATGTAGCAGATTCGAAAAAATTTATAATTTCTTGGAATGATTAAATACCAGCCTGCTGACACGCCAAGCTTCAAGCTCTTACGCAGTAGTTCTCCTGCAGAGTATACGCTATTCCAATAACCTGGACCGCCTCGGAAATTTTATATCCCTAGGGGCATTTTCTCCTTCGAGCTAGACTCGTTTCGCTTGTGGCTAATTTCGGTTTTCCTAGAAGTCATTGCGCTTCCCTACCGAAATACTGAGAGTGCCTAGCAATTCCGAAACGAGAGAACGAAAGAAAATATTGACCTCGCAGGCCTAGCGAATTTCATTGGTAGCCGAATGAGTGTCTACAGGATCTTGGCCAGGAGAATCATTAATCTCCGTGGTATTAATTCAGAATTAACTTTCCCCAGAGACCGACACCCGAAAAAGCTCTTTTCCCGGCAGTAGCAATGGGTCTTGAGGGGTCAGAGCCTACCAGTCGTTCTAATGACGTTTGATTATTTAATAAATATATTCCATGAAACTACGGGTTCCCCATCATAAATTATGAAATATATAAGCAGCAGCGATTTAATTATCAGGCTCATTTTTGCGCGAGCAAAGAGGCATCGATCAAAAGAGTCTAATAACTGCATTAAAAGATCGCTTAATTAGCAGGCATCCGTCGAAAGCGGTAGGAATCACCAAATTAACCTCCGACACCCTTTCCAGTCACGCTCCCTCCCCAGCAGCAGATACGCCGAAGGGAAAAAAGAAAAAAAAGGAAAAGTCAGCGCGTGGCGTCTGGATGAATAGCGTGCTAGACGCTGCAGCGGAGAAGAGCTGGCGGAACGGGAGGAAGGGATCTGCTTGGCGAGGGGAAAAAATGAGGCTGGAAAGACGAAGGCGAGAGAGAACGGAGGGGGGCTAGAGCAATGCCTAGTAGGGGAGCCGGGGAATCCCGGCAGGGGCTGATTAATTGCCACGCGGTGTTTAATTACGATTAAGTGGAGGCAGCCGGGCCCCCGAGCCCTTCGGCATCTTCGTCGCCGGCGGCTCGCACGGACGCCTGGTGCGGCAAGCGCAAGCTGCCCTCGGAGAACAACGATGAACACGAGATGATGCTGGGGAGAGGAGGAGAGCGCTACACCGGGCTGCCCCCAGCCATTCATTCGACCTATAGGCTGCACCTCCACACGGAGAAATACGGCCGCGATTTCCGGCTATCGTCCGCGGCCCCGCGGCCACGCGTTTATGCTTTACGATTATTCCCCCGCTCAGGCTGCTAGCCTGCCTCGCTTGCCACCCTCCCGCCCGTTTGCTTTTCCGCGCTCGTTTGCGTAGTTATGCTCCCTGTCCCTCCTCGGCCGTTTGCCGCGACGCGCAGCTGGTTCATCGTCGGCTTTAGCCTAGCCGGCCTCGTCTCTTTCGACTCTCCGTTGCCCTGGCACGTATCGCCTGCGTAATGTCGTTTTTATCCTCTGTCATATCGCGCCGTAACGATCCTGCCCCGAGATTTTTATTTCGAACGTTAGCAGAGGGGGCCCCGTTACTCGCTGCTACGCTCCAAAACGTACTACGACGCTTGCTCGAGCGGGAATATTTTAAAGCGCGCGAAAACGAGCCGCTAAAAATCCCAGGCGGCGCTGGCAGAGCGGCACGAGTCGGATAAAAGCGCAATCGTCGAATGAAAACGTCGTTCAAAGGCCAATTGGCGTAGAGCCCGCGCAAAACGCCGACAGCTATACTATGCTTTATATATAGACCTGGCCGGATCCTCTTCGCTGCGGCGAGCAATGAAAATCCCGGCGAGCGAGGGATTTTTGCGATTATCCCATTTTATCGGGAATAGCGAAGTGATTAACCGCGGCAAGAGGGCGACGTTGCACGCTTACGCCTCGTTGTTTCATTAACGGAAATTGACGTGGCGCTGGTATTGTTGTGTTCGACCCGCTGCTCCGCAGCTGCGTAGCTAAGTGAATGAGAGTGAACTAGCGAAGTAGTCGGCGGAGATAATGGATTGACTCGCGAGCGTAGCTTTACTATCGCCGTTGCCACGACGACTTTTGCGCCCGGCAACGCCTCTCCCCCTACGACTAACCAAGGACGAGACCCGCGAGCTATCGGCGTGAATTAATTGCTGATTGATTGGTGGCAACAGGCTTAACACGGAATATTGCGGCTTATACGGTCCACTTCACTTGCTGCGATTGTTGACCCAGCGCTCGTGCAGCCTTTGTTGCACAGGACGCATTTCTCTTGCACATTGTAAAAATTAATTCTAACAATTTTTCTCCTTGTCAATATAACGCACGAAGAATAACCGCGGAATTTTTCTTATCGCTCATCAACCTTTCATCTTGGCAATTTGCTAACTAGTTGCATCGGCAAAAGCTAGTTTTATTTATTCCCTCCAACAAATCATCCGCGTTTTTCAACGTTTATTTTTATACCGTTGATTCAATAAATACAAAATAATAATCCTGACGATATCCCGTTTAACCGAGCCCAAGTTTTATTACATTACGGTGGTTTATTATCAATTCCAATCTATCAAATTCATGTCTATTCAATTTCACAACGAACCTTTTTTCCAAGCAATGAAAAAAAACATTTATTTTTCACTGCCTACAGTACATTTTACGAGTAACAAAGTATCATTATTGATAAAGTGATGAAATGCAAAAAGTGCGAGGGCATGAAAATTCCTGTATTTAAAAAAATCAGTGTTAAAAATTATCGCGTATCCAACGCCTATTCTACAGATAGAGAACGGACGAAAATCGATAGCCCAACAGCAAAGTGTAGGTCGAGGGTCGTAAAAAGCAATCATTAACGAGCACAATAAACCGCTCTGACGAGGAAAAATGTGACGAATAATATGTATATATATATATATATATATATATATACGTATATATATAACCAAAAATCACGTTTTAATAAGGAGATGGTAGCAGTAG